>VDFB02258924.1:207466-329524 GCA_007258455.2 Sequoia sempervirens
TAGGGCTCTAAAGAGAAAACACTGAAATAATGTAGTCTAGAATGATTAGGCATGTTGGAATGTGAAATAGGACCTTTCCTAGCATAAAACTACCCATCTAGACATGTTGGCACTATTGGTTTGGCCCCACGATGAACAAACAAAAAATATGCTACCTTGCAACTTTCTCTTCAATGCATTTGACACTTTTTTCAATGTGGGAAAACTTGTCACCATGACCAAATGGATTGGAGATCTAACAAACTAAGAGAGGTTTTGTAGAGGAATCCTACATGAATCTGTAAATTTATACAAAATGTTTTTAAGTGCCATTATTTCAGAGAAACAACTTGTCAAAGTTGACTTTTGGCACTTAGGGCTCTTAAGAGAAAGCATTGACACAATGTAGTTTGTAACGATCAAGCATGATAGGGTGTGACATGAGATATTTCCTAGAATAAAACCACCCACTGAGACATGTTAGCACTTCCCATTTGAACTCGTGACATACATAATGAAAATGAAGCTGCCTTGCAACTTTCTCTTCAATGTATTTGACACTTTTTTCAACACGTGAAAACTTGTTGCCACAACCAAATGGCTTGGAGATATGATAAACCAAGAGAGGTTATTGTAGAGGGATCCTACATGACCATTTACATTCAAACTAAATTTTTCTAAGTTCCATAGTTTTGGAGATGTAACTTGTCAAAGTTTTCTTAGGTAATATTGCATTCAACCCACAATCTTAATCCATTTCCTATATAATCCCATGAGAGATAAACATGCATACAAGTAACCATAGTGCATAGATAAAATAGACAAGCCAAAAGATAACACAAGATATACCTTGGTAAAACCCTCAAGAGGGAAAAAACCAACCTCCAAAAACATCCATTCTCCATCATATTATTCAACAATAAAGCAATACAAGAGTTACAATAAATTCCTCTGAAGAATCAAGCCTCTCAATGCATCCTCATGTGTCCAAGCATGAATTCACACATCCCATGCCATGCTTCACATATGCACTCCTTATAAAGACTCAATAATGACAACCCACTCACCCAACCACCTTAACCACTAAACATGTGCTTGTTGTTATAGACTCAAGCTCACACAAATACAACCAAGTGGTAAGATAAAACCATGTGTCACAAAACCACTATCCCTTATTTAATATTGGGTACTAATTTTTCACTTTATTTAATATTTCCCCAATATTAAATTATTATCACATGTCTCCCACACATTAAATAATAATACAATGTTACAATACAACATAAAGTGGTCCCCAAATAATTACCTAGTATGATTAATCACACCACCTAGGTGCATCATAACTAAATACTCATTTAATTACAATTATAATAAATCATTTTATGCAATGGTGTACAACACCATATCCAAACATTCTCCCACTTGTTGTATACATTGCATAAGGGATCAATACATGAAATACATCATCATAGCCATACATGAAACTGCATGAATCTCCACAATGCTATTGTGCTCCATCAAGATATCTACAATAAGAACAAATTGACCACCAATATATCAAGAAATAAATCCTCTCATCCTCCAATGTGGCACCTATGGAAGAAAAGGAACATGCCAAGGTGAAGATGCACCAATCCATGAACACAAGCATCAAATCCAAGTGATAATAAAGGCTCCAACCAAGCTGCTGTCATGAAGAAAATCCTAATGATTGAAAATAGCATCCACAACACATGCTTATACATCCAACCATCCATACCTCCTAGGTATCAATACATCAGTAAAATCATGCCAAGAACATATGCAACCCATAAACCATAATCACAAGCTCCCTATATCAAACCTGTCAATGAAGAACATACATATCTAGGAACTCCCATTGCATAGGTAATGTAAAAGCATATCAAGTCTACCAATCAACACAAAATCAAGGCGTGATACATAAATCAAAGGATGAATTACCAAGAACAATAACAATGATCCACACATACAACCCAAATACTTGCATAATCTCTCACAACATGTTGCCACCATCCTCCCAAAAACATGAACATCCAAGAAGGAACCATGAAGAGAGAAAACCTGTAAACAATAACATGTTCTTCTACCAACACCTCAAAAGTGTAATGCTGTGTCGAGTATGATCTCCTAACAACCCCAAATGAAAAACCTCAACAACATCCATAACACTCAATCTCATAGACTAGGTAAAAAATATGAATCATGTAACAATACCAACATGGATATAAGCCTCTCTAATCAAGATGATCAAACTCAAAGTAACCATACCCAAATCTAGAAATCAGCCCATAAACCATCTCCTAAAAATCCTCATCAAGGAATGATATCATAAACTAAAATGCACAAGGAGATAACCATACCATAACATCCCTCAAAATGAATCCTCCAGAACTATCCATAGCTTAAGATCCATATCTATGAGAGATAAAGCATATAAAATCATGCTAAGCAATCCTCAAATGAGTCTCCAAAGTCAATCACTATGACTCTAGTCAATCCCACGAGAAATCAAAGCAAAAAACATAACACATTTGAAAGATATAATGGGAAAATACCTCTCAAATGATAAACTATTGAGTAGACCAAGAGCGGGGAATGAGAATGCTCCTCCAGGATAACCAAGTCATCATGACTCACTCCAAGAAAAATCTCCTCTATTGATCCATCATGAACTCACGTCCATGTCTAGGTGAAATTTCCTCGGTCTTCTTGTTGAAACCTCCAAAGAGTAATTGTCTCAAGAAAATGTATCTAATCACAAGAAATCCAACCATCACCCACATCTCCAAGTATCCATGAGCACTTGCAATTGAAAAATACATTCCAAAATAAAAATGCAACATAGCACCACCATGAAGTAATCAAGCAAATGATCAATGTACTCAATACAAAGAGAACTACCAAGATCAATGTCAAAGATCTAATTGTAGAATCGGGAACCTATCATGACAACATGATCTAACCATCTCCTCCTAGGAGATTGCATGCACCAATACATACATCCTGGTCTGAAGAGAACAAGTACCATGCCAAACTCTAAACGCATATCAAGAGTAAACCATGACATAATAAAAAATATAATCTAAACCAAGAAACCATATCACTAATCAAATGAAGATAAACATCACCAATGATGCACCCACATCACAACCATCAATTCCCAGTAAATTGTGGTATTGAGATACACATGGAATCATGACTACCATCTCCTCCATGAAGATCATCTAGGTCCGCACACACTTAATTGAAATGTCAGTAAGATACAAGTGAAATCAAGATCTCCAAGCCAAAAATATACATACAACTGCCATCAAAACATCACAAACCAATCCTATCCAACACTGCCAAAACATCACTTTCAAAATCTCCTACTAAAAATGTATAACCAATGAATGTAACAAGCTATCATGAAATCATGATCAAACCTCATGCTACAAGTCCCATCACCTGACTAATCTAGTACTCTAACCATCCATCCTATCAATATCAAAGAAACATACCAATGTACAAATGACCACAGACAAGGCCAACTAATAAAATATGCATCAACACTAAACCAATCTCGTGGATAAAGAAAATCCACATCGAGTCATCCCACTACAAGCAAATGGGTAGCTAATCCACAAACTTGCATAACTTGCGATCAAAACAATGAAGCATGCAAAATCATCATCACATCAATAATCTACAAACTAAGATATCAAAGAAGATAATCCTGTAGACATCAAGACTCAAACACCAAATGAACCACATATATGATTTTCCAACCATGTACACAAATGAGTAACCATAGTCAAGGAACCAAATAAGCATCAAGAAGATAAGTGCAATCTCTTAATATCAAACCATATCACCACCAAAAAACCACATACATGATCATGTCGTACCAATGTATAAATGTACCTACATACCCATGAAACCATAACCATAGCCATCGCTGTACCAACACTCAACGATCACCCATAAAAGACTCCAATTCTCAAACCATGTCCAACCATGTCTTCAAAACCAAAGAAAACCTTTGTACTTGTCACCATCAAAGTACAACTCTAAAAAAAACTTGTAAACCTATACCAAGAAGCACCAAACTAATAAAAAACTATACCATCATAAATATCATATAAAAACATGTAATATCTCAAGGTTTCACCTCTTGACTCGTCTAGAAGCTCACACAATTACACCCTGAATCTCAAGCACCTATAAGAAATCAAACAAGTACCAAAATCATCTTGTTCCACAAATTGATAAACAATCTAAACTACTATGTAGTATATTGCAAATACTCTCCAATGCCTCTTCAAAATCGAAAATATGACTCTGCATGCAAAAGTTATGCTCAAAATAGTGTAATTGAGAACATCTATGTTTCAAGATCCAAAATATGTCAAAATAGAAAAATAAAGGAACCAAACCAATCCCATAGTGAATAGCACAGAAAGAGATTTTTGATGACTACAAGAAGTCGAAAAACAAACATACTGGGAAAAAGTTATGCTCATTTGAATAAAATTCCTCTAATATGACTAGTGGATAAGCACTGGTGGCCCCATGGTGTTTCGCCACTGGCTATCCAGTGACACCACCCCTTGGGGCGATGAAATCTAAAGGGGTTCAAATTTAATTTAATTTTTTGAAATAATGTTTTTATATTCTCCTCTTATTTCTCAAACCTGACCATTTATTAGTTTCAGCTTATAAAGCTTTGAAATCTGACATTTTGATTAACAAGCAATGAAAATTTTAAAAATATTTTTTTTATTTTGTTTTTAGCGGCTAGGCCACTGGCAGTACCCACCTACGATGGAAGTAGTGGTAGGCTACCAACAACAGCTGATAGGACTGCTACTGGCAGTACCTGTCGGTATTGCAATGGTAGTTTGCAGACTGTAGGCATACAAGTGCGGGGTGGGGGGTCCGACCCCCCACCAAAATTATATTTATTTCAATAAAATTTCTAACCTTTTTCACTTTATTTTGCAGGTATTATAATTTTTTAAAAACTTGATATAAATTGTGTTTTCTTTGTGGACTTTTAAAATAGTTCGACAATTATTTTTCTGCACATGGAAAAAATGGGTGGCCAAAATGGTTGTATGACTAATTTTTTTTTCCTTTTTTTTTCAACTTTTTAAAAATAGGTTGAATTTTATGTTATTTTTCATGTCTTGGGCCTCCTAGATCCAATGGTGAGGTTAGTTTTGTCTCAAGAGGTCATCCATGAAATTTCCCCTACAAAACCCTCATATGAAAACTCAAACCAAGAAACCCTCTTTGATCCAAATTTGGAAAAATTTAGATCTATAATAAAACTAACAAATCTTGACAACTCAAAAGCCCAAATATGCATACAAACACCTACAACATGTGTTCCATATCTTGTGCTGCCTCAAATATTTCATGCATAGCCATAGCTTGAACTTTGCAAAAACTCTCAAACTAGAGTTATAACAAAAAATCCATCAACTATGAAAGCTCTAATACCACTTGTTAGGAAATATTACATTCAACCCAAAATCTTAATCCATTTCCTACATAACCTCATGAGAGATAAACATGCATACAAGTAACCATTATGCATAGACCAAATAGACAAGCCACAAGATAACACAAGATATACCCTGGGAAAACCCTCAAGAGGGAAAAACCCAACCTCTAAAAGCATCCATACTCCATCATATTATTCAATGAATACCTTTGAAGCATCAAGCCTCTTAATGCATCCTCATATGTCCAAGCATGAATTCACACATCCCATGCCATGATTCACATATGCACTCCTTAGAAAGACTTAATAATGACAACCCACTCACCCAACCAACCTTAACAACTAAGCATGTGCTTGCTTTTATAGACTCCAAGCTCACACAAATAAAACCAAGTGGTAAGATAAAATCATGTGCCACAAAACCATGTGAACATAAAACCACTAATCCATTATTTAATATTGGGTACTAAGTTTTCACTTTATTTAATATTTCCCCAATATTAAATTATTATCACATGTCTCCCACACATTAAAAAATAATACAATGTTACAATACAACATAAGTGGTCCCCAAATTATTACCTAGTGTGATTAACCACACCATTTAGGTGTATCACAACTAAATAATTATTTGATTGCAACATTATAATAAATCATTTTATGCAATGGTGTACAACACCATATCCCAACAAGTTTGCCACTTTTGGCACTTAGGAATCTTAAGAGAAAGCATTGGCACAATGTAGTATGGAATGATCAGGCATGCTGGGGTGCGGAATGGGACCATTCCTAGCATAAAACCACCCACCTAGATGTGTTGGCACTATCGGTTTGGCCCCACAATGAACAAAATGAAAATTATGGCTCTTGATAATTTTTTATTAAACATATTTGATGCTTTTTTTAGCATTTGAAAAATTATCGCTATGATCAAAAGGATTGGACATTTCAAAAACTGAGAAAGGTTATTGTGGAGGGAATATACATGACCCTATACATTCAAACAAAATATTTTTAGGTGCCATGGTTTTTGAGAAATAGTTCGCCAAATTTTGCTACTTTTTGTCACTTAGGGCTCTTAAGAGAAAGTGTCGACACAATGTAGCTTGAACCATTCAAGTGAGATGGGGTGTGAAATAGGACCTTGTCTACCATAAAATTTCCCACCTAGATGTTTTGGCACTATTGGTTTGGCCCCACAATGAATAGAATGAAAAGCATGGCTCTTGACAAGTTTTTACTAAACACATTTGATGCTTTTTATAGCATTTGAAAAATTGTCCCTATCGTCAAGTGGATTGGAGATTTCAAAAAATAAGAAAATTTATTATGGAGGGAACCTACATGACCATATACCTTCAAATGAAATGTTTGTAGGTGCCATAGTTTCTAAGAAATAGTCCTCCAAACCTTGCCACTTTTTGGCACTTAGGGCTCTTAAGAGAAAGTGTCGACACAATGTAGCCTACAACATTTGGGTGAGATGGAGTGTGAAATAGGACCTTGTCTACAATAGACCCACCTATCTAGATGTGTTGGCACTATCCGTTTAGCCCCACAATGCACTAAATGTAAAGTTATGACTAACCTAATAAATTTATGATAGTTCTAATGAATTTATGACTGATCTAATGAACCTTAGACCATTCTAATGAAGTTATGATAGTCCTAATGAACCTACATCCATTACAATATCTATTTATGAATGCCCAAATGAATTTATGATAGTCCCAATGAATTTATGACTACTCTAATGAACCTATGGCTATCATAATGAACCTATGGCTATCCTAATGAACCAAACTAAATCTAAATGACACCCTTGATGTTTGAAGTTCATTTTTATCATTACCTTAAGCCTTAATGCATTTAAAACTCATAGAAAACATAAATGCATGATACAAACTAATTAGAAGAACACATGAAAATATACACTTATGATACCACCATTAGTTTCGTATAGTTGCATGATATAATTAGATCAAGCACATCATATAACAACTAATATGAATAGTAGCCTCTTTTCGCTTTTTCGTAATAGTTGGTAATAGAAATGGAATGAGTGGGAGCAGGCAGGAAGAAGAGCGAGGGAGGAAGTTCAAATTACTCTAGTGAAGGAGATGCTGATGAGGGTGAATCTAATGATGTTGATGTTGATTTGTTGGCATTAGGGGATCCTTTGGATTATGTGGGCATGGTTTTCCAGTCTTCTTTTTCTCTAGTGGCATGTGAGGAGGTTTTTGGTCTGTCATGTTGATGGTTTATGTTGTGTTGATGATTTATTGGCTTTGGGGTCTCCTTTTGCTTTTATGGGCATGGTCTTCCAATCTACTGCTGGTCTACTGGTGTGTAAGGAGGTTTTCTAGGATGTTGTATTAATGTTCTACCGTGTTGATGGTCTTTGTCACTTTGATGATTTTCTAGGCTTTGCTACATCGAGTTCTCTCTTTGGGTTTCCGCGATTTGGTGTCTATTGTGAACTCTCTTTGCTGCAGGTCTTTACATTGTGCAGGGTTTTTCCCTATTTTTGGTTCTTTTTTTGAAATGAGAACTAAGGTTTTATTGAAGATATTCATGTGCTTTGGGGAAGAGGCTATTTTTCCTAAGTTTTTCTTGAGGTTTTAGCCTCTGTTTTTCTCTGGGCTATTGTTTTTGGCCTTTTTGGAGCATTTTTTTGAATTCTAAATTCTCTATGGTGGTCAATGCATGCTAGTTTGATGGGGATGCTTTGGTCCTTGCTGCTATGGAATTTGTTTATCCTTTGGTTCCCTATTTGATTTTGTAAGCTCATCTTGTTTTTGGGGATTGGTCTATTGCTCTTAAGGTTTTTTGAGTTTTTTTTTGATAACCTAAGTCTTCTTGTTTTGGAAGAAATTTGTTTTATCCCCCTTCTAGAACTTGAAGCCTTTGAGGTTTAATGGGGATTTTAATTTTTATTGGTAGAGGGTGCCTATGTTTCTTTTTGGAGAGTTGTTTTCCCTTTGTTATTTTTGTATGGTTAAAGGTTGGGTTTTATTTGTTGTTTTTCTTGAAGACCCATTTGATCAAGCTGCTTGAGGAAGATATTGCTACCATTTGGTTGTTGACTGGTTCCTCTTTGTTGTTCCTCTTGAAGTTTCATTTGTTTGGTTTTCCTAAGGATGGTGCTTTTTCCCTTTCTACTAGAGTATGGGATTGTTCCTTGATTCTACAGTTTGTTTTGACTCCTATTGAGGTGGAGAAGGGTGTTGTGGAAGTGGTTAGAAGCTCGCCTTTTTGGTATCTTCATTTGTTGTTCCTATTGAGGTGGAAGCCACTCCTATTGAGGTGAAGTTTTTGGTTTTTGGAGATGCATATCTTGGGTGGAAATGGTGTTCATGTCATATTCTACAATAGAGGGGAGCTCTCTCCTTTAGAGGCGGAGATTGAGATGGTAGATCGGATTGGTTGGTGGTTCAAGTGGAATCTTGCTTCTTTGTATTTAGTTTTTCCTTGTAACTTTCTTATTGAGGTAGGGAGCTTGGTTAAATTGATTTTTCTTAAAGGGAGCTATTTTTACTATTTATGTAATGGCTTAATGTTGAACAAATGGTTTACTATGGATTGGCTAGTGCAGGTTGTATTGGTGCGGCGGCTTCGAATTGGACTTTCGAGGTGGTTTATGTGAACCAATATCCTATACCTGCAAGAACACAACAAATGAACACATTAACAAAGTCAAATGCAAGTTAGAATATAAATTCCCCATAAAATCCATTTATCAATGCTCAAAATAGGAAAATGAAAGCAATACAATGAGAAATCAATAAAAGAGATTAAATCCTATGAAAGCAATGCAAATTCTTGATCCTATGGGGGAGTTGGTGCCAATTTGATGCAAAAATTGGCTTTCTAACTCTAAGCAATATTTGATGATGAATGGTGATGGTGATCCACTTTGTTGAAGATTCAAGTGTGCTCCATGATGAAAAACCTGCATAACCTAGCTATGGATTTGATAAATTGATGAATCTTGCAAATTCTTTGAAGATGTATTTGAGTATAGTAAGCTTACTCAAATTGTGGATGATAGAAATGAAGGATGAGCTCTCTATTTATAGAAGAAAGTAAAGAGAGAAAAGGAAAAAGAGATGAATGTGGGACTAATCTTCAACCAATGAGAAGAAGTCACATGTCATCATGTGAATGGTTGAGGAATGAGCACATTTTGGAGAATGTGCAAAGAGGGGGGAGATTCAAATTCAAAAGATGGCTTGAAGGATGAGGTGAAAGGTGAAGTTAATGCCACATGGCTCAAAAAAAGGACATGTAAGAGATATTAAATGCTTTGTTGGATGTACAAACCCTTTTGGAGGGATTTTTCAAATTTGGGGAATATTCCAACCATTGATGCCTTTTTTGAATGAAATAGGAGAATTAATAAATCAAATAAATTGATTTTCATGAGCAGAGTGGCAAAAGCTAGAGGATTTGAATTGATTAAAGTTAGCATTAATCGTAGTTTGATTAATTTAAATGATGTTAGTTGATTTGACCACGGCTTAGTTTTTAGGATTTAAATAACTCCAAATGGGAAAGATGATTTAGACCTAGTTAAATAAATATTTTGATTTATTTAACCAAAGGAGGATGATGTTAGATTAAATTAGATAAATGTTTGATTTATTTAATTTAATTAGATGAACTTTAGAAATTTAATCAAATAATATGGATTATTTAATTAAATAAAGATAGGAAGATGAAATGACCTAGCTAATTACACAGAGACAAATATTTAATTAAATCGAGTGATTTATTTAATTAAAAGGGGAATTATGATGACTTAAATCCAATAAGGCTATTTGATTAAATAGTTAGACAAAGTGATAATTCAGGATGAAGTGACGTTAGTAGATCAGGATCGAGTGTGCGATATCAATATGTATATTTTTCGTGTCTACATTTTTCCCCTCTTTGAAGCAATGTATTTGCTGCGTTGGTTCAAAGAATAATCTTGCCATGATCAAAAGTAAAAAATTCTCTAATTTTTTGGATGCCCCACTACTGCCCTAGTGGGAAGAATTATGCTGGTATACTACCCCCTTGAGAGATCGAATGGAAATGCTAATTTCTGATTGAGATCACGATAAAATGCGAGAGGAGTGGTTCTACTGATTAGAGGATGAAAGATAATTCTTAGAAAGATTAGTTATTTGACGTAGACAATTTTGATGATGTATAGACAATCATTGACCATGGGTAGCCTCATGTATATTTTGAGATATCACACAAATTTGGATAGAAATGTTAGTAAAGATAGAAGAATTAGAAGAAATACGATGATGACAAGAGGATCCAACAAGTCTATGATATGAGAAGACCTTATTGGAGATGATGATGAGAGATGGATGATGATGATGATGCATGGATGATATGGATGCACATGATATGATATGATGATGATTTTATGATTATGTGTATGGGTGATAGATTTATGGTTTATGAAATTCTTAGAATAACCAATCTATATTATGCAATGATGGGGATGAATGCATGTGGTATGATTAATGTTTTCTATATGATATGATATGCATTTTGCAGTATGCTGATGGTTTGTGGATGCAGGATGGATGCATTAGTGATGATTTATGATTAACTGTTATGGTACCATGTTAGCATGAAGGGAAGTAAGAAGAAAGAAGACAATGACAAGAGAATCCAACAAGCCAACTTTAATGATGATGATGATGATGATGATTTTCTTACCAAGGAGTTGGGATTTTAAAAGGTCCAATTACCTTATGTTTGATAACACACATAAGCACGATGCATCAAGGTATAAAGAACTAGGATGACGTTGCACCTAGTGTGATGGACTTTGACTCGACAAACATATATGAGTATTCTTGTTCACACCTAACATACATAAACCTTGCTAGGATGTACCTAACAAAGCAAGTATTTGCCAAGTTTTATTAACAGAATGCCCAACAAGCACAACAAACAAAAGATAATGATTGTTGCCCCATTCCTTTCTCTCTAAATCATTTTGATTAGACATCATTGAGAGGTCATTGGAATGAGGGCAGTAAGATAAATCAAAAGAAAAGATTAAGTGCACAAACAAGTCAATGTTCTTCATATTGCTAGCCAAGGGAATGTGTTTTTTTTTGGGATAAGTATCCAAAGTGATATCCAAAATGATGCCCATTTTTGAAACGATATATCCTAGGACATGCATTGTATAGGATGATGATGGGTTGATAAGTTGTTTGATAAGCTGTTGATATAAAGTTGATTGACATGTTTGTGAATGATCAGGATTTTGATTTTGCATTTAAAAGTTTGAAGTTTGCTTTTGATTTTACGTTTGAAGCTTTCTTTTTCCGATTGTTGTACTTGTTTCTATTTGTTTTTCCAAAGGGTGAGTGTGATGATTGATTTATTGTGGATGATTGATTATTGCGGGTGAAAGCGAGATGGGATGGATGGTTTTGTATTTTCTAGAATATTTCAATGTTTTTGGTATTTTGAAAATGTTTTGAGGCTATTTTTAGTATTTTCAAGATTTTACAAATGTCTTGATTTTTGATTTTTTGAATGTTTTGGGGTTTTATGAGATTTTATGAATGTTTTTCAATTTTGTGTTTTTTTGAATATTTTTGGATTTTGTGTCTTGGGGACTGATCAAAGATTAGCCTTGCCTACATTTAAGCTCAGAGATGACGTAGTTTGGATGACCAAGTTTTTGATTTGTTTTGGGATTTTTTTGGGCACAATTTTGACGTTTTGGATATGGATGTGTGTGATGATATTAGTGCTTTTTTTGGGATTTTGTTGAAAACCAAGCTAAGGTTGATTGATCAGATTGATGGATTGATGATGATAACATTGTTGAGGATACACAACAATGCAAGGATAGTGTTAAGAAACACAAGGATTAGGATGGATATCCCAAGATGATGATCAATTGATTGGATTTGATTGATCAAGATTTTGAAGCTTGATTTGGAACAAAATTATTTTGAATGATTTGATGTGATGTTGAAGCACACATTAGATGCGACTGATAGTGATTGTTTGGATTGATGTTCAATAAAAGATGAAGATTGATAAGGAATGTCTTCTCATCAAAATATGCCATGGGCTAGTGATTTGGATTTTTTGCTCACAAGTGGTTTGACCAATTTGATTTCATGTTTTCCAATGTTCAGATCACCACATAAGTTGGAGGATATAGATCAAGATTTATTCCCGAAGCAAGATGTAAATATCTACCCCCAGTGTCTAGCAATGTATGAATTCCATGGGTGGATGCTTGGATAGGTGTGTGGACGGATGAATATGGTAAGCACACAAAGGATGCCAAGGATTATCTTGCAATAAGATAAGGTGTTTGAACAGAGTATGCTCATTTGGATAATGCTTCATGGTTCAGATAATGTTGGATAGGATAGGATCAATGAAAATGACCTATGTCAAGATGTCTACCATAAGCAAGTGTAAAGTGTCCACCAAAATTTCATCAAGGTCAAGATAATTTGGACTATGGATGCATATGGATAAAGATGGATTGGATAAATGGTTGATGGATGAATGGATTTATTATGGATGATATGAATGGAATGTTGGATTTATTATGGATGGGATAAGATTCTTCCACCTGAACTAGCACACATAGATGCTCTATTCTACACACGATGCCTATTTTCCAGGTTTTCATCATGGTACTTGCCCAAAGTACCACCATAGTGGTTTTCACTAGAGGATGATTTTTTTCTTTACTATTTTCAATCCTTTTTTTGATTTTGATTTTTTTTTTATTTTTTGATTTTAAGTTCACGTTGAATCACCTTGGTGTTGTTGATGTAGATGCCCTCATTACAATGTGCCATCGGATATCCTATCATTTGAAGAAAGTGCCATTTTTCCAAGATATGTGCAATTTGAATGCAACTTCGATTCTTGATCTACTTTGTTGATACACCAGAGTTAATCCCCATCTTGAAAGACATTGCAATAGAGTGCCTGTAAACTTTATGATGAAGGGTTGTTGCTAGCCATGGTCATGTGAGAATTGATATCATGCTGGAGGTGATGGAGTGTTTAGATAGGGAGATGGATTGCTGATAGTTTGTCCCTTTGACTCTCCAAAACTTTGGGAAGATGAGAAATGATGGTGGATACGAAAGTGTGCATGGAATTAGGATCAACTGCTTGATATATTTTGTACATTACTTGAGAAGCCTTCTTTTTCCTTTGTGGGCATCTTTGATGGATACATTTCCCTTTTTTATTTTGTCCCATAGTTTCTTTGACTAATGGAGTTTGATAGGGATAATCTTTCTTTGTATACTTTTGTATCCATATGTATTTGTTTTGTCTGATATGATTCTTAGCTTCTTTTTATTTGATAACATTCTTTGTGCTTTGATTCAAAACCTTCTTTTGATTTTGGTCCCAATTTGTGGATGGGGTGATGGGTGGATGAAGATTCATGATGTGGCTAGTTGTAGTATTGGCAACGGTTGCATCATAAGGACTCTTCGTGCTCCCTATGTTGATGTTTGCTTGAGACATAGTTTCCCCTAGTATGGTGGGAGTAGCACCTTCATGCTTTGATTCTTCTTGTTTTGAGAACTCTTGTTTAGAATGCATTCTTTGATAAATGACCATTGCAGAGGATGCTATTTCCATTTGCTGCTCTACTAACTCTGAAATGTCTTGTTCTGTCTGACATATTTCTTTGAGTGGATAATGTTGGATATCTTTATACATGATGTCCTTAGTCTAAATTTGGGATATATCTGATCCTAATGTTGACAACTCAGTTTGACTGTAGGAATCAACAACTTGCTCTTTTTTTGTAACGAAATCCTGTTCTAAATGAAGATCATCTACGTTTCCATCCATAGAAAGCATCTCATGGGTAGATGGAGGAGTATGTGTTATATGGATATGATCATCATGTATAGATAGGAGAGTGTCCATTAGATCATTGTAATATCTTGGAGATATGAATTCTTGATCTTGAATGATTTCAGAATTGCTTTCAACATGCTTTGGATCAAGTTCTTGACATGGGTCAATTTCAAAGGATGGATTGCTTATAGAGGGTTCTTGGATATCTTCATTAGGCATAGGAAGTGGCTCAATATCATCTTGATCTTTGAGTGAATTTGGATCAATTGTTGAGTTGAAAATTCCTTCAATATCGACAATTATGAGGTCGAAGGATGTCAATATGTCTTGGAAAGGACCATTGCTAGAGTTTGGTGAGAGATGTTGTTCATGATTTAGAATAAATTTTTGAGATATGTCCTCTAACTTGTTAGGTAATGTAGAGACATTTTCAACATGATCATTGGTCGATGGATTGTTGATTACATGATCAAATAATGTTAACAATCCTTGAAATAGATCATTGTCAGATATTGTTGAGGGATTCTTATCATGATAAAAAAGTGACTCTTGATGTATGTTGATTTGATCTTCGGATGAGGTATAAACATCTTCCATGTGTTCGTTGATGGATAGGTCTTATTCATGTGATCATTGACTTGGATTGATACATGGATTCGTTAACATTTTGTTGGGATTTTGAACAACATTTGCTTGTTGGGCTTGGTATTGGGCTTGAGCTTGCACTTGCACTTGAGCCTGGGTTTGTGCTTGTTGGGATTGTAGTGTGGCTTTGGAAACTTGAGTAGCTTTTGCAGCTTGCTGAGCAACTAGTTGTGCAACTTGTCAGTTTTGGTTTTGTTGGAGTGCATTATGATAAGTATCCCGTTGAGTGGCTTGCAACGCAATGTTGTATTGGTTTGATGCGTTTGGTTTGGGTGGTGGTGGTGGCAGAGTTGGTTTTGGAATAGTGATTTTTGTGGTGATAGTCCTTGAGAGACCATGTTTTGAGGGATGATAGATGATGTGTTGGTTGCTTGTACTATGGGGATGGTTTCCATATGTTGTGATATCAATGGCAAGGGGGGATGATTTGGTGATGCCTTGATTGATGGTTGGGGGGATGTTTTGGATGAGTGGTGGTAGTGAAGGTAGCCCCAAACCAAGAGGTGATATGGATATTAATGGAAAGGGTGGGAGTGGTGGGAAAGTGAGTGGCACGATCCCTTGGGGAAATGATGATGTTTGATAAAAAATTCCCTTGGTCCAAATAAGTCACCTTCTCCTTGTGAGGTCATAGGAGAGAGGTTTGAGGGATTGCGTGAAATGGTGATGATGGGTCATTAGGATTATGAAAGGTGAGGGGGACATATGGGTGTGATGGATTTTGAACAACATTCGTGTGATTTGCAAAAATATCTATCAAAAAGTTTACCAAGCGTGGATTTGAAATGTTCATGTTTGGTATAGTTGTACTTGGTATATTCTCATTTGGAATGTATGGATTTGGTGGGATAATGTTGTTTCATTGAAGACTCATGCATTGAGTATTTGGTTGATAGATTTATAAGTTTGGACTTGGATTTAAATCTACCATCCGAAAAAGGTGTTCCAAGATTTAGATTAGGTATACTCACATTTGTTGTACCATTGAGGTTTGTAGGAGATAATGATCCCATGTATGGATTGTATAAATGTGAGTTTTGAAAATCAATTGGAATTGTAAGGCTTTGATAATTTTGTTGGTTTTCTTTACTCTTGATGTATGGAGAAAGTTTATATTCCATGTTATTCTTGTGTTTTTACCTTGTTGCAAAAGTGACCTCTAAGGTGTTTAGGACCAATGATGGGATGAAGGATGAAAGGGGTGAATGATATGGGTGTTGATTTTTTAGGAACTTGTGGATCAATGCTAGACTTTTGGATTTGATTTTGAAATGTTTTGATTGGATGATGAACTTGTAAACCCTAATATGTTGGATGTGATCTTTACGATAAACTTGTTCAAAGGTGTGCTAATTTAACTAGATGTATGAGAAAGGATGCATGCCCATACTCCTAATTAAACAAGGTGATTTTGATTTGGTTTAAGGATGTACCCAAGTCTAGATAATGATGTTTCCAAATCTCTAAAGTTGCTTGTGGGATGGGATGATAAATGTTTGAAATGGATGAAGTGTTTGATTTTGATCCTAAATGAACCTAAGAAGGACTTGTTTACAATGCCAAGGTTTTGAAGAACATTCTTTTCCCTTCAAACCAAAAGATCAATGTTTGCTCAAAAGACCATAAGACAAAAGATACACAAGCACATGTGTGGGGTTCAATTGATTTCATATTGATTAGTGAATTGCTTTTACCATAAACACCTTCTTGATTAGATTTTCAAACTAAATGTCCAATGTCCTAACTTATTTTTATCCCACAAAGTTCTATGTGGAATTCAAGGAAATCAAGGCAATGGTTACATAATTTTTACCTTGGTAGAAGCAAATTAAGATGTAAACCAAATTACTTAGAAACATCTAAGAACATAATCCCTAGGGTAAGCAATAGTATGTGAATTTGTTCAAGGATATTTTCTTCTCCTAAAGGGTTTGAAATTTTTGATGCTAATTTTGATTTTTTGTTTCCCAATGTTACGAACAAGCAAAGCATTTTGTAAACAAGAACAAGCACAACCTTATAGATACGAAAGACTTTACTTGTTGAGTTCACACTTGGACAAGTCCAGCTACGCATACTCTTAGTGAATGATTAGATTCTTGACCCCACTTGCTCCCCTCCATGACACTCACTTATATCGGGCAGCCAAGCATCAAGACCCATGAAACTCCCATGGCATGCTTTTCATTTCTACTAAGAGCTGTAAAAACATGGGATGGCTTCAGAATGACCATTCTTGCACCAACAAGTAGATCAAGGATTTTAGCCTTTTCTAAACAATGGTTTTAATTAAAACTTTCCATTCGTAGGAGTTGACCCATTGAGGTGAGAGACCATCACTACCCTTCTCGTCAGAGCCAACCATGTGATACTGGTGTTTATTCCAATACCCACATTTATATCTCGGCTGGAAATACTCTTGGGTTTAGAGTGTTACCAGTTGAGTTGCTCCCTTGGGTGAGTACTTTTTCCCCAAGGTAGGCCCTCTAAGATAAACAAAAGAAATCAAACATATTCGTAGTTCGATCAACCTTCATTTAGAAACAAAGGGAGAACACATGCAATATGTTCCACTCATACTCACAAGATGTTTTGTTCAATTTTAATCCCAAAATGAAATGTGGAGGTGATCAATTTATCCCACCCTAAGACCACCAAAAATCCTTTTGATTCTCAAGATCATTGTAAGGCACGAGAGAAGCACATACATCTTTTCAATGGTGTTAGTTTGAGTAAGTGATCATGAAAGCAAAGTAGCACATGTTCTTTTTAATCCAACAAAGCAATAATGACTCCTTTTTATAGCACCAAATGAAGTGTGAGAATTTTCCTTGTTCAATTATTAGCCCCAAACAAAATCTAGTGAGTTTGTGTCCTAAAGTTCATTTAAAGCTCCTTTTGTAACAAGAATTTAAAAAGTTCTTTTTAGAGCCCAAAATGAAGCTAGTAAGTAGTAAGCATGAAAGATAACAGATTTTTCCTTAAGAGGAATAGTGAATCCTCTAAGAGTGTTGAACAAACACTAGAGTGTTTAAAAACACTTGGTATCATGAAATGAGGTCATCATGCTTCTTTTCCTCTTCACCTTTGATCAATCCAACCTACAAGAAAATTAGTTAGGTTCTACAAAAATAGAGGTCCAAAAAGCACAAAACAAACCTTCACTTTCTATTTCCCTCTAGCGGTGCAATCCATGAAGGTGTTGTAGTTTGAAATCACCGGCGGTGTTGTATAACACCACTTACCAATTAGCGTCACCATGTACCCAAACTAGTGAGCATGTAGGTGTCGCTATTCTGGTCAGCGGTGCAGTTTGGATTTTGAAAAGATTCTAGCGAGCCAGAAAGATTTAGCGGCTCTGTTTGAAAATTTGAATTATGGGCGAGAAGTATGGAGCATTGCAGTTTGAAATTTATAGTAGTGTGATATGGCTATGCTGAGTTCTCAATGGTGCTAATAGCAATGCTGAGCTTCCAACGGTGGAGTTTTCTATAAACATAAAAACACAAAAAGCACATAATTTTCTCAAAAAACATGATTTGATCTTCTGGTTTTCCCTCCTAGCGCCAAAATGTGAACCAATATCCTATACCTACAAGAACACAACAAATGAACACATTAATAAGATCAAATGAAAGTTAGAATAGAGATTCCCCATAAAATCCATTTATCAATGCTCAAAATAGGAAAATGAAAGCAATACAATGAGAAATCAATAAAAGAGATTTATCCTATGAAAGCAATGTAAATTCTTGATCCTATGGGGGAGTTGGTGCCAATTTGATGTGGAAATTGGCCCTTTCCCAACTCCTAAGCAAGCTTTGATGATGAATGGTGATGGCGATCAACTTTGTTGAAGATTAAAGTGTGCTCCATGATGAAAAACCTACATAACCTAGCTATGGATTTGATAAATGATGAATCTTGTAAATGCTTTGAAGATGTATTTGAGTATAGTAAGCTTACTCAAATTGTGATTGATAGAAATGAAGGATGAGCTCTCTATTTATAGAAGGATGTGAAGAGAGAAAAGGAAAAAGGGATAAATGTGGGACTAATATTCAACCAATGAGAAGAAGCCACATGTCATAATGTGAATGGTTGAGGAATGAGCACATTTTGAAGAATGTGCAAAGAGGGGGGAGATTCAAATTCAGAATATGGCTTTAAGGATGAGGTGAAATGTGAAGTTAATGCCATATGGCTCAAGAAAAGGAAATGTAAGAGGCATTTAATGCCTTATTGGATGGACAAGTCCTTTTGGGGGGAGATTTTGAATTTGAAGAATATTCCATCCTTTGATGCCTTTTTGAAATAAAATAGATGATTTAATAAATTGATAAATTGATTTTCATGAGAAAGTGGCAAAAGCTAAAGGATTTGAGTGATTAAGATTAGCATTAATCATGATTTGATTAATTTAAATGATGTTAGTTGATTTGACCATTTTGACTTAGATTTTAGGATTTAAATAACTCAAAATGAGAAGAGAATGATTTAGAACTAGTTAAATAAATATTTTTGATTTATTTAACCAAAGGGGGTGATGTTAGATTAAATTAGATAAATGTTTGATTTATTTAATTTAATTAGATGAACTTTAGAAATTTAATCAAATAATATGGATTATTTAATTAAATAAAGATAGGAAGATGAAATGACCTAGCTAATTACACAGAGAAAAGATTTAATTAAATCGAGTGATTTATTTAATTAAAAGGGGAATTATGATGACTTTAATATAATAAGGCTATTCAATTAAATGGTTAGACAGAGGGATAATTTAGGATGAAGCGATGTTAGTAGATCAGGATCGAGTGTGCAATATCAATCTGTATATTTTTCATGTCTATAGTTTATTTTTGTTGATAGGGTTCAAGGTCCCTATAAAAAATTGGTTGTAAGGGTTTTCGATTCCCTTCAAAACTAGATCATTGCAGCATGGATAGTCTAGAGTATCTTATGGTTGGTTGTTGTTGTTGGGTAGCCGATTTTTTATGTCCCTTTCTATTTGCATCTTTCTTTTGACAGGGTTTTAGGTCCCTTTAAAACCTATTTGTAAGGGGTTTCGAGTCCCCTCAAAACCTATTTTTCCTATAATAAAAAACAAACAATATGAATGCAAATCAAACAAGGAATATCCCTCTTCTAATAATATTGTATAGATGCAAAAATAATCTTTCAATTTAGCATTATATGGTTAATACAAGATGCATAACTATACTAAATATAAGGACAAAAAATGGAAAGAATAATAATGGGAAATGGATGGAAATGGCTATATATTTATTATGTTGGGTGCTTAGATTTGAATTCCATGCCATTGTGATGAACATATACTAACTAAAGATCATTTTTGTCCCACAAACAATCAAATAACTTAATTGTAACACCAAGATCTCCCAAAGAGAAAAATAAAACAATGATATTCAAAAGAAGATAATTGTTGCAATTTCCAAGAAGATACAATTGTGAGACTTAAATCAATCTTACAAGAATGTAATGATCATCCCAAATCAGTATAACATGAATGACATATATTATATCCATATCACCGTCTCACTACTAGAGTTTACCAATATATTATGATCGCCAAAGGACCACCAACACTAGAATTTGTAATAACATGGAATATAAATAGTTTATATCAAAATACTACTACAACAAGACAACATTAGAATTGTAAATATCTATCAGTAAATATCTTATAATTGAAACACATGAGAAAACCTATATTCAATTTGTTGCAAACCCACAATAGAGTAACTAATATTTAGGAAACCATCAAGGAAATCTATGAAAGTGTTAAGAGATCAAACACATATTAACACCTATAGATTGATAAGGCTAAAAATAACCTCCTCAAACCATACATGAAAACTTCCAACTATTTAACATTTAGAAACACCTCCATTGGATTCATACTTTTAAAAGAAGTCTTTATACAAATCTAAAAAACACAAAATTTAATTAAACATGAAAAACCTACAAAATCATCCATGTCAAAGAAATGTATGAAAATTTGAGTCAATTTTTCAACTAGAATACCCACAAGTCAAAATATCAAAAAATTAATAAAAAATAATTGAATATTATAGATAAGCATAACCATATATTTTTAATTAAAAATTTATAAAACCACATATCTAATCAGCATAAATTTAAAACATGGAAGTAATACCATCCAAAAAGAAGAGGTTGTTTAGGAATTCTAAGCCACCAAATCTTCCAAACCCATAATCACCATCATGTATATGCGTACAAAAGAATTCGGATGTTCTAGGAGCTTCTAGATCACCGAATTGCCAACTTCATAACCTACATGCATTTGAGGCTAATAAAATATATTGATTTCTAATAGAAAGGGCTAAAATCTTACCAATTTCTTATGTTGGTATTTTATAATCAATATTAGTTTTATGATACATATTTTAATAACGAAAATAAAGTGATCAATAGTATGACTTTACAAATCCAATGTACATATTTACAAATCAACTTGACTTTAACAATTTTTTCATTTACAATCAATCTAAGGAACCATATAGGTCTACTCTAATATTTATTGTGAAAAGTATTTCCTCATGGTCAAACTCACAAACCTTCCATAAGTTCTTGTTCAATGGTCTACCCCCATATTTGATAAAATAAATATTGGATGTCACAACAAGGTTTGAGTAATGAAGAATCTTTCAATGCATGTCAAAGTCCTCAAACAACAAGACATTAGGCTTCTTAATTTTGTACTTACTAATCCATGTTCCAGTAACAACCATTGACCCTCTAGGATATTCAATGTTTTATCCATCTATAATGGGGGCCTCCAATTTATTTTTAGCCTCAACACAACGACACAAGTGATAATCTATTCCCTCTTCATTATCTTCACTTGTAATAGCTACATAAATATTCTCTGCATTGATATTTGCATCCAATTAGATAAATTCAGTGAATATTACAAAAATACTACAAAGTAAGATAAAATTAAGAATTTCTTAAACTATGCAAGTAGATATATTACCTAGTTAAACCAGATCTAATACGTGATCAAAGTCAAACGATGATTCCATCTTTGTGATTTGTAGTGCCGACAAGAGTTAATATGTCTCAAGTGGGATTGAAATTCTTTAGTGCCATTCATCAATCCACTCCTTTGATTCATACTCATTCCAAGCTTGATCAACACTTGAAGAAAAAAATCATACCATCTTCCATGTATGGATACTCCATGAACTTGCATTAGAGCTTCTAAAAGGGTGTAGCTCACACGATACTATCAATGCACAACAATCCTCATATTTTAAAATGTTACTATCATCTACCAACCAACAAAATCTATGAATTGAAGACTTACCTTCATTACCTATACCCATTGTATCATTACACCACTCGACAATAGATTTTGCATATGTAAAATTTTCATTGTCTTTGTACTTTAACTCTTCTTGTCTTAAGGATCTTTTAATACATGCTCCTACACCATCATGCTCCCCCTTTCCATGCCCAACCTCAGAGAAATTACACATATGTTGAACATTAGTGATCTTATGCACCTTTCTCAACCAATAAAATATCCAAGAGTTCTTGAAATTGTGATGTATAATTATCTGATCATATGATATGTTGATGGAATGATATGCCCCTACTAGCCAAATCCTTGTAGAACATTTGAAAGCAACCTTGCATGAACTCTGTAGAATGTGTGTGATCATCACTGATGTAAAAATGATACTCCCTCAATATCTTCTCGTTGTCCTCTATACTATCAACTACATGAATGAATGTTACATGCACAAATATAACAACCTGTGTGGAGTTGTAATACTATGATTGCACATCATTATGTGGTTGTAGTGTGTAGTTATCTACAAATTTTATAATAGATATGGTGGTATTAAGTGGAAATGTGTCCTTGCATACTTGAATTAAAATTCCAACCATCAAGCTCTATGGGTATACCTTGCATACTCATACACTATATTCTCACAAAAATGACCCATAAACTGATATACTGGAATATTTTCATTGACCAATTCACACTTTTCTTCTTCTTTTCCATCTTTTAGATTGTTGGCCATTATCTTATATTTTCCAAATTCCACTAGTTCGTTTCCAATTGAATGTGTACTATCTATATGTTTAAAAATTAGCAAATGTTGAAAGCCACCACAATGAACACTCGTGTCATCCAAGCATAAGTTCTTATAAAAAATGACCATCCACTCTTTCACATAAAATTATAGAAATGAAATCCATTGAAGATCTAGGTGGAGCTCTTATGTTACATTCTTGAAATTTTTTTTAGTATGCAAATCTACACTTATATGTCGATAAACATCATAATGATTAGAAAATTCAATATGCACTCTACAACAAGAAGTTTTATGTGTGTGATTTAGTTTGACATAAAAAGGATTTACCATTTCAAAATATCTTTGACTTATTTTAATTTAAGGATACATCTCTTGAAATTTGGTAAAAAAATGTGTTTGAGCCATGTCCAAAAAATGCTTTGGATGTGGATAATGGATTTGAATTCCAATCCCCTTCTTAAAACATCTCTTTGATTCAGAGAGACCCTTGTGTTATTCTTCCAAAATTCTTCTATTAGGGATCTCAAGGCTTCATGGTTTATCTTTTTGTGGTAGTCTACTAGAGAATTCCCATAATTCATTTTTATTTGGATCCTCCACTCTTTGATGCCTTCCCATGGCTCTCATTAGAGATGATCTACTTATTTTTAATTCTTTACTTGTCTTTTTAATGAGGCAAGCTTTTTTGGTTTGATTGTTTACCATTGTTGATGTCATGACATATCGGGTGACATTACTATCGTTCTTGCATGAGGTAGAATCCACTCTCATATGCACCCATTAGATTATTTACAATAAATTTCTCACTTGAATCATTTGATGTTCTTAGCCCAAGAATCTTCATGACGAGCCTAAATTTTAGTTGCCTCATCATTTCAACAAATAGTTGACATCTTCTAGTCTCATTTAAATTCTCAAAAAAGATCTCCATTTCCTCTTAGCATATATTTGACAAGTATGCTTTGGAATCTTATCAACCATTGGTTTCAAAATATCAACATCAATATCAATCAAATACTTAGGATTTCTATGCAAAAATCTAGGAGGTGTTCTCAAAGGTAGAGTTGCCTCAATATTAGGAATGTCAACAACATTGGGGATAGATGTTATACCTTCAACTGGAGATGAAAAAGATGATGTATCTTGAAATTGAGATGTAAAAGATGGTGTACCTTCAACTTGAGATGTGAAAGATGGACTGTCTCCAACTAGAGATGTGAATGCTAATGTACTTTAAACATGACCTGTAATACATGGTGTGACTTCAAATTGACTTGTGGTAGATGAAATACCCCCAACTTCAAGATTTAATTGTCTCATTGAACAAAGGTTTTTCACCCATTGCCTTTGTGATGCTAATTCCATATCTCTCTTATATTGCAATGTTTCATTTTCCTCTTAAATAGGCATGTCTTATTCTATGGTGTTCAATTTCCTTCATGAAGTTGCCTCATTCATTCTCTTTTCTTTGTATTCTCAGCTTCATGCTTATCTAGTATTAGATTCTTTGGTTGTTTCCTAAGCATGATGATGAAATCTACGTGTATGCACCATTAAGCAAGGTTCACCAAATTTAATTAATGTTCACTTGTATTGACATGGACCACTTAAGGTTTGTACATATGAATGACATATTAACTACAAACATGCCAAAACAATCATAAAGACAAGTAAACAAATACAAAAGGAACAAAATTAAATGAGAATGATTGAAATTGAACTATGTGATAAAGTGAAAAGTACAAAATGCTTAAATATAACTAGAATGCACCTTAAAGTTTGAGATTTGATATTAAAATATGTAAACTATGTCATGTTCTTCCATTTTTTGCTTCAAACTTCTATTTTTTTGACTTTTTATGCAACTTCCTTTGAATTCAATGTTGAATTCTATGTAAATCTAACATGATTAGTACAAATTATGAAAATAATGAGTTTATATTCTCAAATTTAAACAAAAAACTCATAATTAACATTTGAATTCTAGAAACATGAAAATATTACCTTAGATAATCAAATTTGATCTAAAAATTCAAATCTTCATCTTCTACATTGTCAAATGGACAACAAAGTGGTGAAAAGGTGATGGAATATACAAAATATGCTTTTTCAAGATGTCAACACCATGAAAAAGTGATTCTTTATTGGATAATGCGTAGAAACAAAAAAAATCAAAGAAAGTAGGCCTGAAACATAGGTCACATGCCTCTTTTTATTATTTTAGTGCAAGCTATTTGGTGCTCACCAAATTTGGTGAGTGCTAAATAATATTTATTGATAATTTTCAACCCTAAAAATTTTGGGAATGAATAGATAGAGATAGAAGAGAAAAAGAGAAAGAGAGAAGGAAAGGGAATGATTGTGTCAAAGAGACACAAACCATCACCCATAAACCCTTTACACTCAATATAAACCCTAAAATCTATATTGATACCGTCAGTTATAAATTGAATACCCTAAACCCTACACCTCAACCCTAGATACCTTATACCATCAACCATCAACCCTAAACCCTAAACCCTTAACCTATACCCTCAATCATACTTCCAATAGCCTCAACCCTATAATTAGTACCCTTTACCCTAAATCATACACCCTAAACCATAAATCCTATACTAATACCATCGATCCTATAACCCTATATGCTAAGCATTCGAGCTTATACCTTATACCTTATACCCTCAACCATAAATCCAATACCCTAAAACCTATAATACTTTAAACCCTACACCCTATGTACCTCATACCTTGTACCATTAATCTTGTACCCTAAACCCTATAATTTACTCTAAAACTTGTATCATCAATTTTTATGCGCTAAACCTCATACCAGTACCCTAAACCCTACACCCTGCACCCTATACACTAAACCCTAAACACTATACCTTGAACCCTATACCCTATAATGTACCCTAAACCTTGTACCATTAATCTTGTGCCCTAAATATTATACCAATATCGTAAACCATAAACCCTATACCCTATGTACCCTAAACCTTATACCATCAATCTTGTACCCTAAACCCTATACCAATACACTAAACCTTATAGCATCAATATTGTACCCTAAACCCTATATTGATACTCTAAACCCTATACCCTATACCCTAAACCATATATCCTATACTCGGATGGCGAGAGAGAGGGGTGAGATAGATAGAGGGGTTAGGGATAGTCATAATGAAGATTGAAGCTTGAGGTAATCTTCTCTAACATGAATGAGGTAGCTGCTAGTGCTCCTCATATGCCACCTATATCATCATAATATCACAATATGAAGGAAGTAACTAATGATAGGTTAAACATTATAGATAATATTTTCATCGATTTTGAGGTATTGCTTCAAGATCATGTTTCTATTTTTGAGGTTATGGGCTCACAAAATAATATACCTAGGTTCTCACAAGGCAAAAAGAACAAACAAAAAATATAAATACTACTATTGAAGCTCCTCTTTTCCCAAGTTTTTTTTGTTGTGCCAGAGGTATCCCCACGACCCAACCCAATGCCCAACCAAACTTACCTTGGTATTAATATTTTTCATGTTGGGGTCTAAGAGGGGTGGGTTGAGGTGAGACTAATCCTTTGGGGATGCACACAACTACCTACTAGCCATATACATCAAATAAGATTGGGCCTCAGAGTTGAACCCAAGACCTAAAAATCATAGCCTTTTCTATAGTGGATGGCTTGAGGAAAAATATTGCACGATACCCTTTAGGCTATAAAGGGTGGGTTAAATGCTATTAACAATGAAATTATTGGTAATTTTTCTTGCTTGACTACATATATCAAAAATAAAGAGTGGGATTTCTGATGATCATGCTATTTGTGCTTGCAAAGGTATCAAAAACCTTCATGTTATAATTTTGAAAATGTAGGCAAAAAAGTGACAGTAGGAGAGAATATAGATGATAAAAAAATAGGGGGAAAAAAAGGTCCTTGCTTCTTCCTAGGGTAAGGGTAAGTAGAAGGAGCATATAAGAAATTAATCATTTTTCAATGAAAGAAAAGTTCAGGATCATAATCAGACAGGAGAAAATGTAAATACTCAAAGAAGTTGATAGGAAATATAAGATAATGGAATTCCACGAAAAATCATTGTGAAATACTTCTATAACATCACTCACAACTAAATTGTTGGGTAATGGCATTGGAGTGGTATTGGCCTCACATGATTATGACACAGGATTTCTCTTAAGGGTTGATTTTATTTTTTCTCAAATGCCTCATATCGGACACTGATAATTATGTAACCATCACATAATTTGAGTCCCAACATCAATGACTACACCCTTAAACCATGCACCTTCATAACCAATTTGAGTACTATAACACTCCACCAAGCTTCCTCTTCAAAACTTCATTTTACTCCCACAACACTTTACCCAATATCCTCAACCCTCAACCCTATACTCTATACACTTAAACCTATACCTTCAACCCTAAAAAACTATCCCTCAACCATCAATCATATACCTTATACCCTATGTACCCTCAATTTTATAATCTAAACCTTATACACTGAAACTTATACCCTAAATTTCCTATACCCTAAACCTTCAACCCTAAATATATACCTTATACCCTCAACCGTAAACTAAATACCCCTAACCCTATACCTAATATCCTCAACCCTAATCCCTATACCATATACACTTAACCCTATACCCTCAACCCTGAACACTATCCATCAACCCTATACCCTCAACCCTACACCCTCAACTCTCAACCCTATACTTTATACCCACAACCATAAACCCTAACCCTAAACCTTATACCTAACACTGTCAACCCTAAATCCTAAACCATGAACATCTCGACCACATCATGAACAAGGTGGATGTTGTGAAGGGTGTTACCAAGCATGCAAAGCTTAACAAGAAAGATAAAAGTTCACTAGGATTTTTGCTTGTTGAAGAAAGCAACTAGGGGACTTTGAGGAAGGAATGTGTTAATGAAAATTTAGACTTAAATAGGCAACTTGATAATCAAATTCAGTTGCAAGAAGGTTTATCTACATAAAAAATAAATAAAGGAAGGTTTCACATGTAAGAGAGAATGTCTCGAGAATGGAAAAACTAGAAATTAATACAATCTTATAGATAGAGTAAAGTCTGAAGGTCAAAAGAATCTACCTCCCATTTAAGATATCAACAACCATTGTGCTTCTAAAAAGATAAATTATTGCTCACCTGAATGCTACCAATATGCCCTCTTTTGATAGTGATCAATATCTTGAAAGGTGTGAATCTCATTTGCCTTCCAAATATTATGAAAAGTTAAGTCCAAGTTTATTTAAGATTCAATCAAGGCCATCTATTTTGCACACTAAATAGACAATTTTGGCCCCATGTGATCACCATAGAACATTATCTCATAACATCATAGATAATTATGACTATTCCTCACATCATTTAGAATGAAAATTCTATGATCCACATAGTTGGAATGTGAATGCATCTTTAGAGAGAGAGAGGAGTAATAAGAGATGGAGGGAGAGGTAGAAGTGGAGGGAGCAAGAGACCTAGGGAAAGAGGAGATAGAGGGGAAGGGAGGTGAGATACCTATAGGGGGGGAAAGAGGTGAGATGGGGGTTTAAGGAGGGAGGGGGAGATAGGGAGGGGGAGAGGAAGAAAGAGATAAGATGTCCTCAAGAGGGGAGGGAGGGAGAAGAGGAGAAACAAAAGAAAAGAGAGAGAGAGAGGAGTAACAAGGGATAGAGGGAGAGGTAGACATGAAGGGAATGAGAGACCTAGGGAAGGAGGAGATAGAGAGGTGATGACCTAGAGAGAGGAGGGAGAGAGAAGAGGATAGATAGAAGAACAAAGAGAAAGAGAGGGATAAGGAGGGATAGAGATGTAGACTAGGAGTGGCTAAGAGACCTAGAGAGGGGAGAGGTAGAGAGGTGAAGGGGAGAGAGAAGAAAATAAGAGAGAGAAGTTCACACAAAGGGAAATATGAGTAAGGAGGGAGAGAGAGAGGTGGATATGGAGGGAAAAACTAGAGAGGGGAGAGATATAGAGGTGAGAGACCTACAACCGAAGGAGAGAGGGGTGAGAGACATAGGGAAAGAAAAAAGGTGAGAGAGATAGAGGGGGGAGAGAGATGGGTAATGATAAAAGGAGGGAGAGGTAGAGAGGTAAAGAGGGAAGGAGGGAGAGACCTAGAGATGGGGAGAGAGGGTGTGAGGGAGAAGTAGTGATTGAGATAATGTAGAGAGATGGGAGAGAAATAATAATATAGGGAGAGAGAAGAAGAGAAAGGTAGGGAGGAAAGGATAGAGATGGGGGTAAGGATTGAGAATGCAAGGTATAGAGGGAGAGAGGGTGGGAGAGACCTAGAGAGGGGAGAGAAAGGTGAGAGAGAAGAGAGGGAGAGAAAAAGGGAAGTATCGGTAGAGAGGGAAGGAGGAAAAGAGGGAGTGATAGGTAAAAAATAAACTATCCATCATCAATCGTAAACCCTAAATTCTAAGCCTTAATCAAAGTGGGAGAGAGAGAGAAAGAGAAAGAGAATTTGTCTCTAGAATTCTAAAAATGTATTTTCATTTGGCTAATGCCAAATTTGGCTATCACCAAATGGTTTGCATTGGGAAATACCAACCCTTTGGGTTGGATTTTCCTTGGGAATCCAACCCAAAGGGTTGGAAGACCATTTCATGCCAAATATGTGTTTTTCTGAAAAGGTAAAAAAACACACATTTTTGGCCGTTCTCTCCATTAGGTTTGCATGTGTTTCAATGCAAATTTATAAAAATACCATAATGATGTTAAGTTCTCTCTTAGCTATCTAATCATATTTTTTTTTTACGTTTTTCTTATGTTGAGGTTTCATCTTTATTTATTTTTTTAGTGTGTCTATTTTTTTTCAAAAACTAACATGTGGTATTTTGGGTATAGTTTTTTACTCATTTATTGAATTTTGAAACAAATTACATTTTTAGAAAATAGACTCCATTCTAAACATACTTGAAAAAAAAATTGATTTTCAATTATTTTTAAATTTTTTTAGGGGGGGCATGCTTAAATTTCTATTTTTTAGGATGTGTCCACTTTGAAAATTAGTAAAAAGTAAATATTCATTAAAAAATTAGCCAAAATTTTTTGGCATAAACTACACGGTGTTGGCTAATTTCTCATTGAAGTGATTTTTGAAATTCTAAAAAAAAAGTTAACATTTTAGGGGAGCACACCAAATGCTATGTTATGTTTTTTAAAAATAGGACCACTTTGTGTGCTCCCCCTTTTGAAACCCTTAATCTTTACCATTTTAGAAAAAAGTAGTTTAGAAAGTAGATTAAGAGCACTACAACTCTTGTTCTTGTTGCATCTTCGAATTTTGAGCATAACTATCTTCAGTTTCTCATTGAATATCAGAATTTTCTGATTTCAAAAAATGATTGGCAACTTAAGACACCCTTTTTGTATCACATATTGGTGCACTTACCCACCACCACAATATGGGTGGTTCAAACTCAGTATCAATAGAGAATCTAGAGGAAATATCGACACCTCGAGTATTTTCTACCTAATTTGAGATTAAACTAGGAAGGTTTTGTGCATAGCTTCAAGAAAATTGTCGAAAGAAAAAAACAACAAAGTGGAGTTGTACTCTCTCATCTTTGGCTTGAAAATATGTATGAAGTTAAAAATATCGAAGGTTGAATTTAGAGGGGACTCCACATTGGTGATAAATTCAATTATAAAAAATGAATTTACAAGGTTGAAGGCTCAAGCCTCTATTAGATATGGCCCTTACCTTACTATCAAAGTTTGATGATTACATTCCAATCATACCTATCACACAGATAATGTTGAGGTATACGGTCTTGCCAACATGGTAGCTGATGTCATTGAATAAATTAATGTGGAAAAATATCATTATGACATGGAAAAATATCTTTTGGGAAGATATTGATAAAGACTTATGATTTAATCATTCCTTGATCATGAGGAAGTTAACAATTTCTTGTTGAGGGAAGGGCTTGTGAGCTCTCAATGCACTCACACTTAATTATAGTTCCTTTGTATCATGTGAGATGGTTGGGGAAGTGGTTTTAATTTAGGGAAGGCATACAATTTCCTCACTTCCTTTTTAGAGACTAAGATTCCATAGTGGTAGAAATATGGGCACTCCCATTCGAATGACAAGCTCTCTTCGATAGATGAATTTCTTGGGGAACATAATAAAGAATAGGCTCAAGTGTGTCTTCAAAACCCATTATGGGTTAATCCAATTTGTAGAAAAATGTGTTATCCTAGATTTTTGACTCGTTTTAAAATTTGGATAACCAATCAAAATTTTCATAAAATTTGAGACTTTTCTTCTCTAAGGCATGCATTACGAGGTGCAAAGAGTGGCAAATCTCTGTTTAGGTTTATTAACCTTTGGGCTACTCTTTTTTCCTTCTTTCATTTCCGTTTTCGTCAATTTTTGAGTTGTTTTTAGTGTCTTTTTGACCAATTTCGGGTTTTCGAAGTAACTCAGAAAATAGGGAAATTTTGACTTGGAAGCAAAATTGCTAAAGTGTTTACAAATCCCGAAATTGCTTAAGTTACTCAAAAGTCCGAATTTTTGTTTTATGCTTCATTTTTGACAAAAAGCAAAATTGTCATAAAGCCTTAAAAACCCGAATTGCTTTATGCAAAATTGCTATTTGGTAGAAAAGGTCCGACTTCATTCAAACATATGTAAAAAATTCTCTAAAGCCCGAATTTGTTCTAAATGCAATTGTTAAATGCTCTAAAAAGTCCAATTTTGCAAAACGAACATGTTATGACTTCCTCAAAACCCGATTTCATGTTTTGATGTCATTTTGTATTGCAAAAGACTTTGAAAAACCCGATGCTATTCAGATTTGAGCTAGTTGAATCCTTGTTTTGCTTTTACTTCCCTGATTCAAGGAGATTTTATCGACCTTAATGCTTGAAGTTCAGATTTTTGTCAGTAAATATCCATTATTCTTTCATTTTCTGGACGCGCCTAGGGTTTATTTCCTCATAGTTTTCGTTTGCAACTCGCTTCAGGTATGATACATGTCTCTTCATCTTTCTTTCAATATTTTTCTGTTATCTATTGCTTTATTTTTAATGTCATTGTCTTTTCTATGTTTTGTTTTAGATTTTAATGTATTTTGTCAAAACGCATTTTTATACTGTTATTTTCCTTTACCAATATTCGTTGGTATCCGTCTTTATTTTTTCAAAACACGTTTTTCTTCGTCATTTCCTGCTTTACCGAAATGCGTTTTCACTCGTATTTAACTTGCCTTTGTTTAACACGCATTTCCTATATTCCCTTCAATACGTCTTTCATTTCCCTTCGTTCTCAGTCCACTTCCATACAAAATGCGTTTTTATCTTCTATCATTCATATCATGCGTCCTCCATTTCCCTCCATCCCATTTATTATATCATTCGCCTCTCATATCCTCCATACTTCCGTTCTTAAAACTTCATAACCAAACGCATTTTTCACTCTTGAAATGCCTTATAATGAAAACACATTTTTCATCATTCTGCCATTTCCAACAATAACTTTCACTTCATTTCTCCTTCATTCCATCTTTCATGCCCATTTCCTTCATTTTCATTCATCCACTTCAAACATCCATTATCATTTTCCACATGAATAAATATTCAGCTTTCATTTACATTTCGGGTTTTGAAAACCAAAATGCAATTTCGGGATTTGCAGTTGAAATAACAATTTTCAAAATTGCAAAATTGTAAAATTGTTAAACTTTCGAAAAATCCCTACTGCCTTTGTAAAAATTGCTAAAGCTCTTCAAAAAATCCCGAAAATACAAAAAGCAGAAATTGCTAAAGCATCAATTTTTTTTTGAAATTGTCATAAAGCATACAAAAACCCGAAATGCCTTAAAAAGCATAAAAGTTGACCTTTTTGGATGAAATTTCAAATTCAAGCCAAAAATCTCTTTGTCTTATTGTTTCAAGAAGACAACTTGTTATTTTTGACTGCCACCATCCTGCCATTATTCCATCAATTTCGAATTTGCCTTCAACATCCGCCTTCCGTCATTCTTTCATAAACCACTTTATTGTTCTAGGGTTTGAGTTTCACCATGTCCACTCACGTTGATGTTGATGATGTTCTGACCTTATGGGGTTTTCACCGCAGTCTTGCAGATTCCTGTTCAATGACAGACGAACCAACTTCTCCAAAAAGCAAAAAGATGAAATTCAAATTTGATAAATATCAGAATGAGATTTCTCCGTCTCATGTTGTTTCAAATATCGATGAGATCAAGGACACAGAAATTGGGCATATTGATATGTCCGAATTTCTTAAGAGAGCTGAGAAATCTACTTCTTCTGATATGCAAAAATTGCTGAGGAGTCATATTCATTTGGTGTCATCTTTTCCTGTTGCTGCCCTAGAACCTGAATTTGTCCTTGCATGTGCAGCACACTTTGATAAAGAATCCAGAACTATCAAGGATGATGATGGCAACGTGGTTATTAGACTTGATGCTGAAACAATCAACAGAGTTTTTAGAGTTCCTGATGCAAACTACTTATGAAGAGCATAGACTGGCGACAATCAGATACTTTGATGTAATTTTGAAGACAATTGCAGTAGCCAAGAACACATTGGGTCCTGATTCAAATGAATTGCAGACCATTATCAGTAAATTCTTATCTTTCAAAGATAGGAATGAAGCAAATTGAAATTTTAAGTTGTTTTATGTATTTTTATTTTCAACAAAATATATGTAAAAACGAATTTTGCAATTGCAAGTTTTCTTTCCTTGCAGTTTTGAAAAACGTGATTACATGTAAAATCTTACAAGACAAATCACAATTTGGATTGTAATTTTGAATAAGTCAATCACAATTAGTTATCGGTTGAGAGATTTTCTCAAGTTTGTTGAGATCCTCCCACCTTTTTCTCCAGACCTTCCTCATATAAATACTTGAGGAGTCTTTTGTAATAGATATCTTTTTAGCAAGCAAGAAAACTCTGCAGAATTTTATACTCATAAAGTCTTTGAGCTTTATAGTTGAATATTGTGAATTTTCAAGTAATATCAAGAAGCTGGAATTTTAGACTTTGAGCTGAATTCTCGTTTTGCATCCTTCATGTTCTTATGTCATCTTGGAGCATTATTTTGTGAATACTTGAAAATTGTTAGATATTGCTGAAGAGAGATTCGATTTAAATATCTGCAGTCTTTGTGCTGTAAATGTGAGAATTGAATTCATAATTAGTATTAAAAATTGAGAATAATTGCAAGTCTTTGTGCTAGTATTAATTCTCATCTAGAATAGTTAATAGATACTTCATAGGTACAGACTTTGCGCTATTTTATGTTGTATATTTCCATAAAGTAATCGTTCTGAAAAGGGTTGATAGGATTTCATTTTTCAAGACTTTGTGCTTATTGAATTGTTTTCCCGTCCCGGATGAAATAACGAAAGTCTTTGCGCTTTCAGGAAACTTTATCTCCTCTTTCTTTATTCCATTGCATAACTATTGTATTAAGTTTTATCAACATATACTGTTTCTTTTCTTTGAAGAGAAGAGAATATAATCTTTCCTGAAATAAGAGGAATGATTGCTATCTCATCCTTTTAGTTTCATTTAGTTAAAGGGGGAGCCTTCCCTTAATTAGGAGAGTTCAAACTCACGTGCTGTGGTTGAAATCACCATTTTGTATACTTTCACTAGAATACAAAATTTCCAACCAACTATTTTTGGCAACTCCACCGGGGAATACAAACGCATTTGGAAGCCTCTTGCTTTCTTTTGAAGTCCAGTATTCTTATTTTGTTTATTTGTTTTTGTTTTAGCTTCTACACTGGAAGGAATCCGTTATTACGTTCGTCGTAAGAAGGGACAAAGTTCTCAAGAAATATCTCCTGGTGAACAAGCTAAGTTTGAGCTGCTCACTAGTATATCCTTCCTTGCATGAACTACTAGCTTCCCTCCGTCCAAGAAGAAAAAGCCCATCCCAAGTGAACTTTCAACATTTTTCCTCAAACCTTTGATTTCAGTTGTTCCTACTATCCAAGCAATGGCTCAAGGTCCATGGGGAGCAACTTTTGGTCCTTTAAATCTTACTCCACCTCTTCATGCTCTTCCACAAGGCTCACGTAAGAATCTACCGAAGTTTTCTTGAGATGGTAAGCAGCACCCTGATGAACATATCAAGGCTTTTTCAATGGCTTGTGGTGTTCTAGGAGTAGAACATCAAGATGTTGCTGTACGATTGTTTGTGGAAACACTACAAGGAATTGTAGCTGACTGGTTTTACAATTTGAGAGCTGGTGATATTACTAGTTGGGATACCTTGAAGACTAAGTTTGAAGAATGTTTCAAGCCTGCCAAAGATGAACATGCATTGCTGGCTCAGCTGATCCAAATGAAGAAAGATACACATGAGAATATGCGTGAATTCATTGCAAAGTTTAATAAACTAGCAAACAGAATTCCTACTGATTCTCAGCCCACTCCTGCAAATCTCAAGTGTTTCTTTATCAACACTCAGCTACCAGAAGTTAGTTTTCTTCTGAGAAGGGCAACTCCAACGACTTTGGCACATGCTCAAGTTCTTGCTACATAAATTGAAGACAATTTGATCTTGGCTGGGAAAATTTGGAAGGATCCTAATCGATTCAAAGGAAATTCCATTTCTGAGTCTTCTATTTCAACTTCTACTGATCCTATGGTACATAAGTTGGCTAATGAACTTCTCGCTTTGAAGAAGCAAGTTTCACAAGCTTCTTTTTCTGATCCATACAAGGATATTCCTAGGAGGACATATCCAAATTCTGCTTCCAACTATGCTGCCAGAAATCAGACTAAATTGCCTCCTCCTCCTGAGAGGCTTGCACTTGAAGCACCTCCAAAGAATACAGCTGTTGGTTATTATGAAATAGATCGAGAAGAACTATCTTCCAATGATTTTCAAGTAGAAGATGAAGCTGTCTTTAATCAAGAAGATGAAGAGGCAGCTGGCGACTCCACTATATGATACATGCATTATGATGACTCAACTGAAATTGAAAATATTGAAAGTCAAGCATATGCTGTTATCACAAGGTCCCAGACTCGGTTGGCTCAAAAGGATGAAGAGGCAAAAGTGAAAGACAATGTTCAGTTGCCAGTGACCATTGCTAAGAAGGGGATGCCATTGCCCACCTTGACCAAGGATTCTTCCAAACATCAAGTAAGAAATTCTCCCTCTGTTTCTTCTAGTGAGCCTAAGACCAATTTACCCAATCCTAAAGTATTGGCTGAAAATACATCATCTATGTTTCTTTCCAAGCTTTCGATATTATCGACCATGCTAGGAAGACTAAGATCCAAATGTCTGAGGTTGAGTATCTTCAAGCTAATCTTGATCAGCTTGAGAGATTGGTTAAATTTGTTAAAAGTAGTGAAACTCGTCCTGTTTCAAACAACCCTATTGTCCAAGAACCCAAGAATCTACCCAATAATTTGGTTATCATTCCATCCTCAGTTCCAAGAAAGATAGATCCTTTCTATATTTCCTTGCTTATTAATGGTTTCAAATTAAGTAACTGTATTATAGATTCTGGTGCTTTGGATAATGTCATGCCAATCAAAGTTGCTGATTGTCTTGGATTAACTCTTACCAAAACTTTTGGTAATTGTTATTCTATGGATAATAAACAAGTGCCTCTTGTCGGGCAAATCAAAGATGCACAATTTGCCTTTGCAGCCTTTCCTGAGAAAAAGATAAAGATGACTGTCCTTGTTGTGGATGTCCCAGCTTCTTATGGAATGCTCCTTGGACGTAACTTCTGTAAAGATGTAGGAGGCGAGCTCAACATGGATATGACAGAGGCCAGAATTCCTGTGAAGGGTGTTGTGCAGAAACTTGTTCTTGAAAGGGATACCAAATATACAGTTGTGAAATCTGATGACCCTCATGCTCAGATTCTTTTTGAATCAGCTGGTTTCAGGAACTACTATCTCCATATTGATGAGATTTCTGAATTTGCTGAAGATTGGTGTTCTGCTGATTCTTCAACTCTTTCAGCAAATGAAGGGAGTTCTAATAATGGAGAAGATTCAACTCTAGCTGAATATCCCCTTGATCGTATAATAGAAGATGCTGAATCTTTTACTACAGAAAAGGATATTGAAATTCTTCCTCAAGATGAAGAAAATCGATCTTCTCCCATGGAGGATGAGAGCACCCTTTCTTCCACCTTTGAAGTAGGAGAATCCAGCAGTCTTTATATTGATGATAGCTCTAATGATGTTTGGATTCTTGAATTTGATGACAGTTGTGCTACTAATGGATCTGAAGCTGGTTTGGTTCTCATTTCTCCAAAAGGTTAGATCTTTCCATATTATTTCAAGTTGCAGTTTGCAAACACTAGTAATACAGCTGAGTATGAAGCTCTCTTATTAGGCATGAGTGTTGCACTTCAGAGAGGAATTAAAAATCTGCATGCTCAAGGAGATGCAGAGTTGATAATTTGTCAAGGAAGGAATATCTATCAGACCAAGAATGATAGACTCTGACATTACCGTAACTTGGTATGGGAGAACATTCAAGATTTTGATGCTTTCAGCATCTCAGTTGTTCCAAGAGAATTCAATGATAGAGCAGATTCTCTTGCTGTTTCAGCAACTCTCCTTATTCCTCATCTTGATTTTAATCAAGATAAATATATTGTTGAAATAATCTGCAAACCTAGTGTTCCAGATAATTGGGATCATTGGCAGATTTTCAATGATGATAAACAGATTATTAACTTTTTACAAGTTGATGATGGTTTTAATAATCTGTATTTTGAAGGTAGCAATTCTTCTCCTTCCTCATAATCTATGTCAGATACTTGGTCCGAATCTGATGGAGAAATTCTACAGTTAAAGGGGAATAAAATTCCCAAGGGACTGGTATCTCTGGAAAAGCTTTTTGACAAGCATGACCGATATATTAAAAAGCAACAACAAGTGAATTTAGATTCTCCTACGGGGTATGACAAGTACAATATTAGGTCTGAAGATGATCCCAAGATGGTTAACATTGGTAATAGTTGCACTCCAGAAGAGAGAAATCAAATTATTCAATTGTTACAGCAGTATAGAGATGTGCTAGCTTATTCCTATGATGATCTGAAATCTTTTCAGTCAGGAGAAGTTCAGCATGAAATTCCTTTGAAAAGTGATGCAACTCCTTTTAAACAAAAGCAGCGCCAGTATAATCCCAAAATTTCTAGCACTATCTATTTAGAGATCCAGAAGATGCTAGACGCACAAATTATTTTTCCCATTCATCACTCAACTTGGGTAGCTAATATAGTTCCAGTACGCAAGAAGAATGGAGAAATTCGTATTTGTGTGGATTTTCAGAATCTTAATCAGCAGTCACTGAAGGATAATTATCCTTTGCCTATTATGGATCAAGTGCTCTAGACAGTGACAGGTTCTCAAATGATGTCTATGCTGGATGGATTTTCTGGCTACAACCAAATTGAGGTGAGTGAAGCAGACAGACATAAAACTGCTTTTACTACTCCATGGGGTACTTTTGCATATCGTAGAATGCCTTTTGGATTAATTAACTCAGGGAAAACCTTTCAAAGAGCAATGGATTTAGCTTTCCGCGGTATCTTAGGAAGGTATATTGTGGTATATTTGGATGATCTCACTGTCTTTTCAAAAGATCATGAGAATCATTTATTTCATTTGCAAGATGTGCTGGAGAGATGTCGCAAGCATGGTGTTTCTCTTAATCCTAAGAAGTCTATCTTTGGGGTTACTGAGGGTAAACTTCTGGGACATGTTGTATCAAACGAAGGAATCAAGATTGATCCTGAGAGAGTGAAATCTATTCAGAATCTGCCTTTGCCATCTAGTAAGACAGTTGTTCATTCTTTCTTTGGCAAAGTGAATTTCTTAAGGAGATTCGTCCCAGATTTTGCTGAGAAAACTCGTCATATTGTCAATATGATGAAAGGGAAAGCTGTTTTTCATTGGAATGATGAAGGAAAAGCCGCTTTTGCTGAAATCAAAGATGCAATTGCTCACGCTCTGGTGCTGGTTAGTCCAGATTACTCTAAAGATTTTATCATGTACAGTTATGCTTCAAAGCATACCATGTCTGCTATTTTAATGCAGCAAAGTTCAGAAGGGATTGAGTCTCCCATTGCCTTCATGAGTTGTCCATTAAAGCTTCATGAGCTCAAATATTCTACAGTTGAGAAGAATGCTTTTGTTGTAGTGAAGGCAGTCAAATACTTCAGGTTCTACATTCTCAACTCTCATACAATAGTGTTAGTTCCGGATACAGCTGTCAAATCCATTTTGACACAGCAAGATTTTGGTACAAAAAGAGGAAATTGGGTGGCTAAAATCCAAGAGTATGATTTAGAAATAAAACCTACCAAGCTTGTTCGTGAAAGAGGTTTATGTCAGCTGATGGCTGAAAGCAGTTCAGAGGAAAGTGAAGAGGAAACTTATGAAGATCCTCCTAAAGTGTTATTTGTCAGCACTACTGATGAGTGGTATTCTAATATTGCCTATTTTCTGACTTATGGTGAATGTCCAACTCATCTCTCTTTCAAAGAGAAAAGAAATTTGAAACTCAAGGCTGCAAACTACGTTCTTTGGGATAATGGTTTGTACAAAAGGACTCTTGATGGTAACTTTCAGCGTTGTGTTGATAAGGCACAACAAGACAAATTGCTTGAATCTTTTCACAATTTGGCATGTGGTGGCCATTTTTCTCCATCAGTAACTGCTCACAAGATCTTGAGAGCTAGGTATTATTGGCCTACGCTTTTTCAAGATGCATATAAATGGGTTCGTAAATGTACACAATGCCAACAATTTGTTGGTAAGCAAAAGATGATGGCACAACCCTTAAAACCAGTTGTGATAGAAGAGCCTTTCAGGCAGTGGGGAATTGATTTCATTGGCATTATTAACCCTCATTCAAGTGCTGGACATACCTTTGTTCTTGCTGCAACAGACTATTTCACCAAGTGGGTAGAGGCTATTCCTGTGAAACATGCTACTTCTGAGGTAGTATGTAGATTTTTGAAAGAAAACATCATATCGAGATTTGGTATTCCTTATAAGGTGGTGACTGACAATGCATCCTCTTTCTCATCTTATGAGGTAACTCAGTTTTTTTTTGATTATAGCATAATATTGGCCCATTGTTCAGATTATTACCCTCAAGGAAATGGTCAAGCAGAATCAAGTAACACAAATCTAATCACTATCATCTGAAAGCTTGTGGATGAGAATCAAAGATCATGGCATAAAGTGTTGTATGATGCTTTGTGGGCTGATTGCATTACACCCAAACGAGCCATTGGCATGTCTCCATTTCAGTTGCTCTATGGAGTAAATGCAGAAATTCCTATTACATTGGAACTTCCAGCCCTCAAGTTGATCAAGGCCATAGAAGATGCTACATTTGAAAGTTCTCTTGATAAACGAATAATGTTTCTCTCTCAGTTAGAGGAACAAAGATCACAAGTAGTGGATCGTATCAATGACCATCAGAAGCAAGTTAAAGCTCTCTTCGACAAAAAAGCAAAGCAGAAGGTCTTCCAAGTTGGTGATCACGTCTTGCTTTGGGATAAAAGGAGGGAACCAAAAGGAATGCATGGGAAATTTGATTCTCTTTGGCGTGGTCCTTTTGTCATTCATCAAGCAGTTGGTGAAAATAGCTTTCTACTAGCATATCAAGATGGCACTCCGTTCCCACTTCCTTACAGTGGGCAACATCTAAAACACTACTTTCAGTAGAGTTTTAGGTTAGTTTCTGTATATAAAGTTTGTCTTTTTGTCTTTTAGTCTTTTAAATTTTTAGTCTTTTTAATCTTTTGAGTCTTTTCTTTTTGTGTTTTATTTAATGACTCTGTAGCCCAATGAATCCTATGGCATTGCTAGATTCTGGATTCTACTACCTTTGTTTTCGAAGGCAGTTCCCCAGTCGGAGCCAGCTGTTATCCCATATTTTTGACTCGTTTTAAAATTTGGATAACCAATCAAAAATTTCATAAAATTTGAGACTTTTCTTCTCTAAGGCATGCATTACGAGGTGCAAAGAGTGGAAAATCTCTATTTTAGGTTTATTAACCTTTGGGCTACTCTTTTTTCCTTCTTTCATTTCCGTTTTCGTCAATTTCTGAGTTGTTTTTAGTGTCTTTTTGACCAATTTCGGGTTTTTGAAGTAACTCAGAAAATAGGGAAATTTTGACTTGGAAGCAAAATTGCTAAAGTGTTTACAAATCCTAAAATTGCTTAAGTTACTCAAAAGTCCAAATTTTTGTTTTATGCTTCATTTTTGACAAAAAGCAAAATTGTCATAAAGCCTTAAAAACCCGAATTGCTTTATGCAAAATTGCTATTTGGTAGAAAAGGTCCGACTTCATTCAAACATATGTAAAAACTTCTCTAAAGCCCGAATTTGTTCTAAATGCAATTGTTAAATGCTCTAAAAAGTCCGATTTTGCAAAATGAACATGTTATGACTTCCTCAAAACCCGATTTCATGTTTTGATGTCATTTTATATTGCAAAAGACTTCGAAAAACCCAAAGCTATTCAGATTTGAGCTAGTTGAATCCTTGTTTGCTTTTACTTCCCTGATTCAAGGAGATTTTATCGACCTTAATGCTTGAAGTTTGGATTTTTGTCAGTAAATATCCATTATTCTTTCATTTTCTGGACGCGCCTAGGGTTTATTTCCTCATAGTTTTCGTTTGCAACTCGCTTCAGGTATGATACGCGTCTCTTCATCTTTCTTTCAATATTTTTCTGTTATCTATTGCTTTATTTTTAATGTCATTGTCTTTTCTATGTTTTGTTTTAGATTTTAATGTATTTTATCAAAACGCGTTTTTATTGTTACGCATTTTTATACTGTTATTTGCCTTTACCAATATTCATTGGTATCCGTCTTTATTTTGTCAAAACGTGTTTTTCTTCGTCATTTCTTGCTTTACCGAAATGCGTTTTCACTCGTATTTAACTTGCCTTTGTTTAACACGCATTTCCTATATTCCCTTCAATACATCTTTCATTTCCCTTCGTTCTCAGTCCACTTCCATACAAAATGCGTTTTTAACTTTTATCATTCATATCATGCGTCCTCCATTTCCCTCCATCCCATTTATTATATCATTCGCCTCTCATATCCTCCATACTTCTGTTCTTGAAATTTCATAACCAAACACATTTTTCACTCTTGAAATGCCTTATAATGAAAACACATTTTTCATCATTCTGCCATTTCCAGCAATAAATTTCACTTCATTTCACCTTCATTCCATCTTTCATGCCCATTTCCTTCATTTTCATTCATCCACTTCAAACATCCATTATCATTTTCCACATGAATAAATATTCAGCTTTCATTTACATTTTGGGTTTTGAAAACCAAAATGCAATTTCGGGATTTGCAGTTGAAATAACAATTTTCAAAATTGCAAAATTGTAAAATTGTTAAACTTCCGAAAAATCCCTACTTCCTTTGTAAAAATTGCTAAAGCTCTTCAAAAAATCCCGAAATTACAAAAAGCAGAAATTGCTAAAGCATCAAAAAATTCTGAAATTGTCATAAAGCATACAAAAACCCGAAATGCCTTAAAAAGCATAAAACTTAACCTTTTTGGACTAAATTCCAAATTTAAGCCAAAAATCTCTTTGTCTTGTTGTTTCAATAAGACAACTTGTTATTTTTGACTGCCACCATCCTGCCATTATTCCATCAATTTCGAATTCGCCTTCAACATCCACCTTTCGTCATTCTTTCATAAACCATTTTATTGTTCTAGGTTTGAGTTTCACCATGTCCACTCACGTTGATGCTGATGATGTTCTGACCTTATGGGGTTTTCACCGCAGTCTTGCAGATTCCTGTTTAATGATAGACGAACCAACTTCTCCAAAAAGCAAAAAGATGAAATTCAAATTTGATAAATATCAGAATGAGATTTCTCCATCTCATGTTGTTTCAAATATCGATGAGATCAAGGACATAGAAATTGGGCATATTGATATGTCCGAATTTCTTGAGAGAGCTGAGAAATCTACTTCTTATGATATGCAAAAATTGCTGAGGAGTCATATTCATCTGGTGTCATCTTTTCCTGTTGCTGCCCTAGAACCTAAATTTGTCCTTGCATGTGCAACACACTTTGATAAAGAATCCAGAACTATCAAGGATGATGATGGCAACGTGGTTATTAGACTTGATGCTGAAACAATCAACAGAGTTTTTAGAGTTCCTGATGCAAACTACTTATGAAGAGCATAGGCTGGCGACAATCAGATACTTTGATGTAATTTTGAAGACAATTGCAGTAGCCAAGAACACATTGGGTCTTGATTCAAATGAATTGCAGACCATTATCAGCAAATTCTTATCTTTCAAAGATAGGAATGAAGCAAATTGAAATTTTAAGTTGTTTTATGTATTTTTATTTTCGACAAAATATATGTAAAAACGAATTTTGCAATTGCAAGTGTTCTTTCCTTGCAGTTTTGAAAAACGTGATTACATGTAAAATCTTACAAGACAAATCACAATTTGGATTGTAATTTTGAATAAGTCAATCGCAATTAGTTATCGGTTGAGAGATTTTCTCAAGTTTGTTGAGATCCTCCCACCTTTTTCTCCAGACCTTCCTCCTATAAATACTTGAGGAGTCTTTTGTAATAGATATCTTTTTAGCAAGCAAGAAAACTCTGCAGAATTTTATACTCATAAAGTCTTTGAGCTTTATAGTTGAATATTGTGAATTTTCAAGTAATATCAAGAAGCTGGAATTTTAGACTTTGAGCTGAATTCTCGTTTTGCATCCTTCATGTTCTTATGTCATCTTGGAGCATTATTTTGTGAATACTTGAAAATTGTTAGATATTGCTGAAGAGAGATTAGATTTAAATATTTGCAGTCTTTGTGCTGTAAATGTGAGAATTGAATTCATAATTAGTATTAAAAATTGAGAATAATTGCAAGTATTTGTGCTAGTATTAATTCTCATCTAGAATAGTTAATAGATACTTCATAGTTACAGACTTTGCGCTATTTTATGTTGTATATTTCCATAAAGTAATCGTTCTGAAAAGGGTTGATAGGATTTCATTTTTCAAGACTTTGTGCTTATTGAATTGTTTTCCCGTCCCAGAGGAAATAACGGAAGTCTTTGCGCTTTCAGGAAACTTTATCTCCTCTTTCTTTATTCCATTGCATAACTACTGTATTAAGTTTTATCAACATATACTGTCTCTTTTCTTTGAAGAGAAGAGAATATAATCTTTCCTGAAATAAGAGGAACGATTGCTGTCTCATCCTTTTAGTTTCATTTAGTTAAAGGGGGAGCCTTCCCTTAATTAGGAGAGTTCAAACTCACGTGCTGTGGTTGAAATCACCATTTTGTATACTTTCACTAGAATACAAAATTTCCAACCAACAAAATGGGTGATGAGATAAGAGTTCTTAGTGTTCTATACAATTATAGGGTAGATTTTGACATCTCTATTAGGAGTTGAAAATTAGCTATATCCTAGGACCACCTGTAAAAATAGAGAAAACCTTCCACAAGAGAGTATGTAATAAATGAGATTGATTGATATTAAGATATATCAAATATGATGATGAGGTACATTATAAGAGTGTAAAATGACCTTTCTTATATAGATAAGGTGTGATGAAGTATCAAATGCCAAAACATTAAATGATTGGTGTCATTATTAAATGAAATGATCCATCATTAAATGATCTAGGACTCTAATATTTAATAAAATATAAAAAGATAAAATTGTATCTAAACAACTTAAATAGTCCTAGGAAATAAGTGGACATAACATGTAAATATGACCCCACTAATAACTAGTTAGGAAAATTACCTATTTACACCAACACCCCGCCTTAAGTGCAACTTAGGGAGAAGATTATTATGCAAATAATGCAAATATGCAAGGATGGGTCTTGACTACAAGGCTATTTTAGTGGTGGAAGTTTGTTTTGTCGTTGATGTCAATAGGTCTATGTTTTTGATGTTTTTGCATTGATGTCAACCTATGGAGATGCTTTGATTGATTGCATTATGTTGTCATTAGTAGTCTCACTAATGTCAATCTCTGGTGTTGCTTTGATGAGCATATATTTGAATATTTTCAACCTCTTGTGTGGTTGAGATTTTAAGGAGTTGTATATGTTGATTTTGTGTTTATGGTGCTTGGTTTCCAAGTTCTTTTGCAAAAAAAAAGAATAAAAGGGGAAATAGTGTGATAAAGAGTGATCAATGAGGCAAAGTGATGTTCAGTTTTTTGCTCTAAATTTCTTCATGGTTGAAGATATTATTGTGTGGTTTAGATATGTTGATCAAATGTGTTCATAGGTGTTATATCTAGAGTTTTAGGCTCTAGATCATTAGGCAAAAGAAGTTGTGTTCACTAGTGTGTGAACTGTGATGCAGTGCTAGTTGGGAGAAATGGTTTTGCTCCACATTTATTTGCTTGATGGTTTCTAGTTTTGTGGATCTAGAAGTGTGCTTATATTGTTCATATATATCTTCAACCCAAGTTGTTTGAGTTTTGGTGCTCCACAATGTTGGATTCATGAGTTACAATGTGTAGAAGGTTAGAAGGGTATACAAAATGAATATATCTTTTAGGTGTATGATGTTGTGAAGTATTTGTTGGATTTTAGGATGTTTATGGAATATTCTAGATTGTGTTTAAGTGTTGTGTGTGGTTTTTGAGTCATCTTTGGATTTGGGGAAGTGTGTACTTAAACATTTAATGGTGTTAACATAGGTTCGACCAACCTTGGGTGTTTACACTAATTTCAGATATGCTTTAGTGTTTGTGGAAGCATGGTGTGGAAATTTTATGTGGATTTAGGTTTGAGTTAAGGTGTGATGTGGTCTACCTTCATTCCTCTCCAATGTGGGAAAGTTTTGGTGTCGACCTAATTTGAATTTGCACATTTGAGGTGCATACCCAATGTTGTAGATTGTTTTCAATGTTGAGGATGGTATATATATGTGTGATGAATTGATGGATAATGGAAGTGTAGAGAGTGTGATGTAAAGTGTTGAGATGTGAAGTACAAAGGTGTAAAATACAATGTGAGATTTAATGCCTAAGACTCTAGAAATAGTGAGAAGAAGGTATCTAAATTCTTTAGAGAGGTTGTGAATGTTCTAGTGAAGTAGTGGTGGGTCTTTTATGTTGTTATGAGATGTATTTCTCATTGTAAAAATATTATATCTTCTTCTTTCTAATCTAGTAGTGATCCATTCTTTCTTTTGGGTAGTGAGCCCTTCGACATTGAGCTGATTGTATTCAGTGTTGCAATTACTTTATATTGTGAGCTAATCCTCACCATGGTTTTTACCTTCTTGGGTTTTCCATGTAATTTTGGTGTTCTCATGTGTATGGATGTGTTTTCATTACTTTTTCTCATGTTTATATTCTACTAATGCATAATATAGGTTTAATGGTTGTTAAAGGTTTAATAGCTAATACAAATTTGAATGTTAATGAGGGTTTTGATGTTTTAACGTACAAATGATTCACCCTCTCTTAGTTGTCTTGTGCATTCAACAATTGGTATTAGAGCTCAATTACTTAGAATAAGGTTAACCAATTGAGGTATATTCGATGTCACACAAGAAATAGGATCCTTTTTTTGATGGATGATTATGCATTCTAGAAGATTGAGATGGTAGGTTTCCTTGTTTGTCTAGGGTTTGGAGTTTAGAAGTCAATTAAATATGGATATATAATTCCTACAAATGGATGAATAACTGATGATGAGATGAAGGCTTATGACAACAATGGAAAAGAAATGTATTCTCTCTTGAGTGGTCTTTCTATGTAGGTTATGAGCTATAAATATGCTAAAGAAACCTAGAAGATATTAGAAAGTGTCTATGAAGGAGATGATAAGGTCAATCAAGCAAAGATGCAAAATCTGAAGACTAATTTTGAAACCCCAAGGATGACAAAAGATGAAGATATTACAGGTTACATGCATAGAGTGGAAAAATTTGTCAATTCCATTAGAGGCCTTGGTGGAAAACTTGAAGAAGATGAGGTGGTAAAGAAGGTATTAATAAATATTCCTAAAAGGTTTCTACTATTGAAGAAGCTCAAAATTTAGAGAATTATTCTTGAGATTATTTGTTTGGTGCTTTAACTACTTTTGAATTAAGAGAGTTTGGTCCAAGTGGTTGAAGAAAAGAGACTACTTTAAAGTTGGAAAAGCAAAGAAGAATGGGGAATCTAATCCAAATGATTGATAAGCTAGAAGCAAACTTTGTGAGGAGATTGAAAAAGGGCACTGGAAAATACAAAGGCAAGTTAGCTTTAAAATGTTTTAATTGTGGAAAGATAGGTCATTATGCTTCAAGATGTGTAGTCAAAGCTTCAAATGACATATTTAAGGAGAATAAAGGTAAATCAATCAAGAGAAGTTATTATGTTAAAGAAGATGACAACATATCTGATGATGAATCTGATTACCGAGATGATGAATGTTTGTTCATGGCTCTAAATATTGGATCTAATTATGCTAACTCTGAGAGATGCATGAAGGAAAGTAATCTAGAAATAGGTCATAATATTGAAGGAGCAATGATGACTACTTTTCATGCTAGAGAAGAGAAGAATAACTGGATCATTGATAGTGGATGCTCAAATCACATGACATGTGATAAGAGTAAGTTTGTTAAACTTGAGAAGTTTGAAGGTGGTCTTGTTAATTTTGGTGATGATACATCTACTAAGATATGTGGAAAGGGTTCAATTAGTTTTGATGAAAAGCATAATATAGATGATGTTTTATGTTAAGGTTCTCCGACACAATCTTCTAAGTGTAGGAAAAATGTGTAGCAAAGGACATAATATTGTATTTAATGATGGTGGTTGTGAGATCAGAAAAGGCTCTGAAACTTTGGTTACTGCAAGAATAAAGACTGATGTAAATGTTTATCAATTTAAGGGTGCTAATGGTATGTGCTTTATGACTTGAATAAATGAAATTTGGCTATGAAATAGAAGAATGTGTCACATTAATTTTTATAGCCTAGTGACGATTAGCTCTACTCAAGCTATGAAAGATCTACCAAAGATTACAAATCCTATAAATTCAATTTGTAAGGAATTCCAAGTTGGGAAGTGTTGATGTGAAAATATCAGTATTGGTCGAATTGCGCTTGATCCATGAAGAATCGAGGTATAACGAAGCCACTAATACTTGAATCTCAACAAGATAATTCAAATGAAATTGAAACTAAATTTTTTATCAAAACCTAACATACTAAATTATGAAAGATTTCAAAACATCTACTCTAATCCATCTAAAACTTATCTCATTGTGGAATTGGTGTTGTGTTGATGTGGAATGATGACCCTTTCCCAATCCCATGATCAATGAGCTTGTTTCAGTTGAATCTATGGAAGAGAATTGATGAAACCATTGTGATTGATGTATGAAAATTTAGTTTATGCTAAAAATGAACATGATTCAAGCTAAGTTACCATAATTTTATGCTAAATGATGAAGATATAAAAAATACTAAGCTAATTCTAAGCTAATCTAAGCTAATCCAAGCTAAAATTATGCTAAAAGATGAAAAACCCTAATTTATAAACAAGCTAAGATGGATGCTCTATGCTCTTATGCAATGAAAATGAACTAAAATAAGCTAACAAGTGAGTAAAAGTGAGTATGGATGAAAGTAAATTCAACAACATAAGTTTGCAATTGAAAGATGGATCCATTTGTCTCAAAATAGTGATCTACTTATAGTAGAGTCAATGAGGAATGAATGGTTGAGATCAAAAAGCTTAATCAACAATTCAAGATGAATGGGATGAGAGGCATGTATCATGGATTCTCATTAATGTATGAGAATGCAATATGAAATTTAATCAAGGTCCCACACTTGCCTCAAACAAACACACTTTTGAATTGCTCACACAGGTCAAAGGTAACTTGCTCAAAAGGTTAAAGGTTAAATTACATTTGAAGCTAAGCGAGTTAATTGGAGGAGAGGATATTCCTTAGAATATTACTTTAGGATGAGGAAAAAGATAATTTACAAATTAAAACAAAGTTTTAATTTTGCAAAAAAGGGGATAAGGAATATTCCATGGGAATATTCCCTTTTCTTAGAGGAAAATTAGTTTAATTGCTAATTAAACAAGATTTAATTTATGAAATTAGGGGATTTGGAGGAATTAAAGAGATATTTATTAAATTAGATGATTTAATAATTGGGGAGAGATGAAATGATATTTAATTAAATAAATTAGGTTATTTAATTAAATAAGATGACTTAGGGAATTAAATTAAATATTTTGATTTATTTAATTTAATGAGATGAAGTGTTAGTACGAAAAGATATAAATTAACCTAATTAAATTAATTAGGATAAAAGATGAAAATGATGCAATTAATTAATTAGCTAGGATAATTAAATTAATTAAGTGAAAAGTAGATGGATTAAAGAGGAAATGATGTTAGTAAATTTGATTTAAATGTATGATATTGATTAAGACATTTTTTAGTGTCTACAGGAAGAAAACAAGACAAAGGTTCAATTTCAAAGAATATTCCACTGTAGGACCTTTGGAGTTGGTGCATATAGACCTTTGTGGTCCTACAAGGACAAGAAGTTTTCAAGGTGATCACTATTTTATGTTATTGATTGACGATTACTTTAAAATGACTTAGGTAACTTTTCTCAAAGAAAAATCAAAATCTCTAGATAATTTAAAGGAATTTAAAGCCATAGTTGAGAATGAAATGGATATAAAAATCAATTTTTTAAGATATAATAGAGGTGGATAGTTCACCTCCAATGAGTTTAACAATTTTTGTGAAGATCATGGAATAAAGAGGCATTTTTCAGCTCCTAAGACTCCTCAACAGAATGGAGTGGTGAAAAGAAAGAATAGAATAGTTTAGGAAGAAACAAGGACAATGATGAAGGAAGAGAATCTACTTGATGTCTACTAGAGAGAAGCAATTCATAATGCAGTGTATATAATTAACATGGCACAAGCAAGGAAAAATAGTTCAAAGACTCCCTATGAGTTGTGGTATGGAAGAACTCCTATCAAATATTTCAGAGTGTTTGGTAGAAAATTCTACATTAGAAGAGATGAAGAAAACTTAGGAAAGTTTGATGCAATATATGATGAAGGAATATTCCTTGGATACTCTACAAAGAGCAAGGATTACCTATGTTACAACAAGAGGCTGAAAAGGATTATTGAAAGTGCAAGTGTGAAAGTGGAGGAAGACTTACATAAAAACACAATGTTGATAGAAGGATATGAATAAGGCGAGTCCTCTTGTAGATAAGAAGATAAAAATGATGGTAAGGAAAAATAAATGTAGGTTGTAGAGGAAGAAATACCATAAAGGATCCCTAAGACCCCTAAGTATGTGTGGAAGAATCATTCTAAAGGCCAGATCATTGGTGACAAAAGAAGAGGTGTATTGACAAGAAGAAAGGTTGCTATGATAGAAGAACATGTGACTTTATGTTTACTTTCCAAAGTTGAACCTAAAATAATGATTGAGGCATGAAAAGATGGATTTTGGATCAAGGCTATGAAAGAAGAACTATTGCAAATTGAGAAGAAATGGACTTGGGAACTTGTACCAAGACCAACAAATAAGAATGTGATCATAACTAAATGGGTGTTTCAGAACAAGTTGAATGAGAATGGAGAATAAGTTAGGAAAAAGGCAAGGGTTGTGTGTAAAGGCTACTCACAAATAGAATGAATAGAATTTGAAGAGACATTTTCTTCAATGGAAAGGATGGAGGCTATTAGGATGTTTTTGGCTTTTGCAACACATAAGGATTTTAAAGTTTATCAAATGTATGTGAAGTTTGCATTATTGAATAGTGAGTTGGAAGAAGACGTATACATTGAACCATAGTTTGCGGACTCGGCCGACTCGCCGCGGACTCGCCGCGGACTCGGGAGTCCCTACCCTAGCCGAGTCCACTCGCCGCGGACTCGGGAGTCGAGTCCAGGAGAGTCCTGGGTCGGGACTCGGGAGTCCAACCTCAGGACTCGGAGAGTCCTGAGGTCAGACTCGGGAGTCCCAACTCAGGACTCTCCTGTGTGGCTGGGAGTCCAAAGGGGTTGAAAAGAGTCCTGAGGTTGGACTCGGGAGTCCCAACCCAGAACTCTCCTGTGTAGCTGGGAGTCAAAAGGGGTTAAAAACCCATGTTTTTTTTAACTTTTTCTTTCATTTTAACACTCAAGTTTGTGAAATAGAGGTCTGCAAATTGAATTGGGGTTGAAAGAAGCCAAGATTATATGTAAACATTTATAATCTTATGATGTTATACATTGAAACTATGAGTATTTGATGACTATGAATGATTAAATTTCAATTATTGAGTGTTTGATGATCATATGACATGTAATATTTGAATTATGAGTGTTTGATAATCAAATTAGGCTCTTATGTTCTCTAAATGCATTAATTTGTTCTTGTTTTTTTGTAAAACTACGGTTTTTTTTTTTGCCGAGTCCTAGCCGAGTCTTTTCCCGAGTCCGTGCCGAGTCCCGAGTCCGAGTCATATTTTTGGGCTGCCGAGTCCGCGGCGAGTCCGAGTTTTCCAACTATGCATTGAACAATTGGAAGGATTCCAGTTATTAGATAATCCTAATATGGTTTGTAGATTGAAGAAGGAATTATATGGACTCGATCAAGCTCCTAGAGCTTGGTATGCAAGATTTGATAGATACTTGTTCATCAAGAATTCAATAAAGGTATCGTAGCTATCAATATTTATTTTAAAGTTGAGAAAGATCAAATATTGATTGTGGTTGTGTATGTTGATGATATAATCTTTGGAGGAAATGAAAGTATGTGTAAGAGATTTGCAGAAGGGATGTATAAAGAGTTTGAGATTGTTTATGTTTGGGAAGATGAATTTCTTCCTTAGGCTTCAAATCAATCAGATAGAGAAAGGAATATTCATATCACAGTCAAAGTATGGTAAGGAAATGTTGAAGAAGTTTGGAATGGAAGACTCTAAACCAATATGTACTCCCATGGTTACTGGTTGCAAGCTGAGTAAGAATGAAGAATCACCTAAGGCTGATTAGAGCAAGTACAAATCAATGATTGGTGGACTACTATACCTAACAACTACTAAAATGAATACCATGCATGTAATTTTTCTTATGGCTAGATTTCAAGAAAATCCCAGAGGGTCACACATGGTAGTAGTAAAATGAATATTTAGATACTTGAAGGTCACTTCAAAACATGGTTTATTGTATCCAAAGCATATTGATTTCTCTCTCAGTGCTTATATAAATGCAAATTAGGTATGTTGTGTGGATGATCGAAGAAGTACAAGTGGTGGTGCTTTCTTTCTTGGAAGAAGGTTGGTGTCTTGGCTAAGAAATAAGTAGGATTCAATGTCTTTATCTACTATAGAGGCATAGTACATTGCTACAAATTCATGCTACACACAAGTGTTGTGGATGAAGAAAAATTGAAGTATGTTAGAGTGTCATATGATGAACCAATTCCTATCTTATGTGATAACACAAGTGCTATCAATATTTCAATGAATTTGGTAATGCATTCAAGGACAAAGCATATTTCAATCTAGTATTATATTTTAAGAGAGAAGGTTGTAGAGAATGAGATGAAGCTGGAGTATGTGCCTACTAAGGATTAGGTTGCTGATATATTCACAAAGGCTCTTCCGAAGGATAAATTTGAGCATCTCCAAGAGAAATTAGGGGTTATTTACCCTCCTTTCAATTAGATGCATAAGGTTATGCATCAGTCTAGGGGATCTCAAGACCCATTCCTTGTTCTAGACTGATGTTGGAGGCTACTTCTTTAGGGAAGTGGTAGTGGAATTGTTGGTTGTTGTAGTAAGGGGGATTAAGAGTTGTCATTGTGTGTTGGTGTTGTCAAAGGAAGTGGAAGAAGAGGTTAAAGAGTAGTTGTTTTCCTTTATAGGTGTTTCCCTTAGGGAAGAGAAAGTATATGAGATTGATGTCAAAAGGGAAGCAAAGTAAAGAAGACATGTGTTTCCCTTTTCCGTTGATGTCAAATGGGGAGAGATTTAACTTAAAAATGTTATGAATTAAGGGGGAGAAAGAGAAAGTGTTGGAAGGGATAGATGCCCGTGTAAGGTGGAGTAGTGTGCACTAATGTGCAGTGTATGTGTTGTTCATCAAAGTTGTTTTTGTTGTTGATGGTTAAAATCATATCATATGTTGCCATCAATGACAAAGTGGGAGATTGTTTGAAGTTTGTGTTGTCACTAATGTCAACGGGTCTATGTTGTTGATGTTGTTACATTGATTTCAACCTATTGAGATTCTTTGATTGGTTGCATTATGTTGTCATTAGTAGTATCACTAATGTCAAACTCTAGTGTTGCTTTGATGAGCATATGTTTGTGGATGTTCAAAATCTTTTGTGGTTGAGATGTTGAGAAGGTGTTGTAGATGTTGAGTTTGTATTTATGGTGCTTAGTTTCCAAGTGCTTTTGAGAAAATTTGAATAAAAGGGGAAACAATGTGGTAAAGAGTGATCAATGTGGCAAAGTGGTGTTTAGTGTTTAGCTCCACATTTATTTATGGTTGAAGATATTCTTGTGTGGTTCATATATGTTGCTTAGAGGTGCTTAGAGGTGCTTAGAGGTGCTTAGAGGTGTTATATCTAGAGTTTCAAGTTATGGATCATTCGACATACGAAGTTGTGTTCACTATTGTGTGAAATGTGATGCAATGTTGTCTGGGAGAAATGGTTTTTCTTTGCATTTATTTGCATTGTAGTTTTTGGTTGAAGTGTTATTATATTGTTCATATCTATATTTATTCTAATTTTTTTGAGTTTTGGTGCTCCAAAAGGTTGGATTCATGAGTTACAATGTGTAGAAGGTTAACTAGGTATACAAAATGAATATATATTTTAGGTGCATGATGTTATGAAGGATTTGATATAATATTCTAGATTGTGTTTAAGTGTTGTGTTTGGTCCATGAATTGTATTTGGATTTGAGGAAGTGTGTACTTAAATATTTAATGGTGCTAACATATGTTCAACCAACCTTGGGTATTTGTACCCTAATTGTAGATATGCTTTAGTGTTTGTGGAAGCATGGCATTGAATGTATATATGGATTTAGGTTTGATTTAAGGTGTGATGTGGTTTTCCTTCATTTCTCTCCACTACAGGAATGTTTTGGTGCTGACCTAATTTGAATTTGCACATTTGAGGTGCATAGCTAACCTTGTAGATTGTTTTCAAGGTTGAGGATGGTATGTATGTGTGATGAATTGATGGAGAATGCAAGTGAAGAGTGTGTGATGTGAAGTGTTGAGATGTGAAGTACAAAGGTGTGAAATTCACTGAGCTTTAATGCTTAAGACTACTAGAAGTAGTGAGCAGAAGGTGTCTACATTCTTTAGAGAGGTTGTAAATGTTCTGGTGAAGTAGTGGTGGATCTTTTCTATTGCTCTAAGATGGATTTCTCATTGTAACAATATTCTATCTTCTTCTTTCTAAATTGGTAGCGAGCCATTGACAATGAGCCCTTCTTTCTTTTGGGCAGTGAGCCTATTGTATTCAGTGTTGAAATTACTTTATATTGTGTAATCCTCACTGTGGTTTTTCCCTTTTTGATTTTTCCACATAAATATGGTGTTCTCATTGTAGTCACCCAAAATAATATTTAATTAAATAAATACTTGTTATTTATTTAATTTAACCCAATTCCCTTATTCTAATAATTAAATAAATAAATAAATATTCATTATTTATTTAATTGATTTCCTCATTACCTTTATCCACCACCACCTTTAATTAAATAAATCTACATTTATTTAAGTAAAGCTAACTTTTTTCCCACTTTCCTCTAAAATCCCCTAATCCCACTTAAGTTAATTACTCCTTGATTAATTAAAATTATCTCCTTCCTAACCTCCATTACCATTTCCTTATTATTTAATTCCATCCTAACCCATTCTCCAACATTTAACTCCACCCAAGTTAAATAAACCCTTGGTTTATTTACTAAACCTACCCCATTAAATTAATTAAGCTTTGATTAATTAGTTTAACCCCCATTACTAATCTCCATTATCACTATCCTCTAATCTTAAATTCCTACACATCCCCCCAAACATGTCACAAAGTGACAAGTGTTATAGACCATCTTCTAGCCTCTTCTCACACATGTGTGAGATCTCACCTACCCCCACTAACCTCTTACACAATCCACCCTATCTCTCACACAAATTTATTGCCTCTCTTCCCAATGTGTGCTCACACATGTGTGAGCACACCTCACCTCTTAGCCTCTTTCTATCTTGTGACACTTGTGACACTTGTCACAATCGTAATAATCCACTCCATCTAGATCCAAACCTAACCTTTTCAATCAATCTTAGCCCTTCATTAACCATTCAATATTGACCCTTGATTTAGCCTCTCTCATTTGTATAAATGAAAGGTTTCTTATTCCATTTTCAACACATATCACATGCTAATGTTATGCTGCAAAAATATCCATTTATCTCATTGTCATTGAAATAAGAGCAACCACATCCAAAGATCCAACACATCCTTATGCTACTCTTACTTTTTGAGGTTTGCATTGCAATTTATTAGATTTAGCTTTATGTTTTATGTCTATTTATTATATATCATTTGCATTGCATTCAATCATTTGTATGGATGTGTTTGCATTACTCTTTCTCATGTTTATATTCTATTAATGCATAATAAGGGTATAATGGTTGTTAAGGGTTTAAGATCTAATGCAAATTTGAATGTTAATGGTGGTTTTGATGTTTTAACGTACAAATGATTCACCTCCCTCTCAATTGTCTTGTGCATTCAAAATTTAGGTACCCATGTACAAAGTCAAATGCACTCTCTCAATAATGAAAAAAAAAAGCACATGGGAAAAAACCCCCTCCAAAAGAGAGAAAATATACAATCAAGGATGATGTATGAAGGACTCAATGATATCCCCAAGGAATGCATCCATCATGAATAAATAATCGATAACCCCCATAAGAGGGAAAGAGAGACTGTGTAGCCCCCCAAAATGTATAATCTCCTCCAAAAATGGTGAGTGTCTGAAGATAAAACACAATTGAATGTTGAAAAACAAATTGTCTCCCTTTTAGAAGAAAAAAACCAAGTAAAAATGAAGGAATGCCTCCCATTCTAGATAAGAATTAAAATAAAGAAGTGTAGAGTCTAAGCTAATGTTTTGTAAACTTGGTGAAATCCACTCAATTTAGAGGGTCAACTAACTGAACAATCCACTTGACATTGCTTAAGACTGCATTAAATCATCAACCAAGGTGTGTAAGCTTATGATGGTGAAGCATTATATATTCCTTCATGGACTCAAACTACCTAAAATATCCTACTAAAGTCATTCTAATTTCTGGAAATACACAAAATTGTAAAACAGTAAAAATATAAATTGAAACTAGTTGCTAAGGTTACCTATAGTAAAGGCCGTGACTCAACTTTTGCTAATGAAATGAAACTGTATTAACTAAAAACTTAATAAAAAATACTAACTCAACTGAACTATCCTCTATAGTATTATCAATGATTGTTACATGCATGTTCCTAAGCATTCATTCATAATAAATAAGAAATAAAATCCCATTTAACTTGCATATGATTTATGAATAATAACAAACTAATGACAACTATCAACATAAATAAATAATTGAAAAAGGTGAAGTGAAGAATAATACCTTGAGTGGCCTACTCAAGTAATTGTTCCCACTTTAATTGAACTCAATCTAACTACTAGATTTCATGCATTCCATGAATTTATCTCCATTTATTGCTTAAAATGAAAGATTATAAAATATTCTTGCACAAATCATACTCAATCATTATGACAATTCATGTTTCAAACTGAAAGTAATAGATAACATAAAAATGTGAAAAAGCAACTAACTAACCTATGGACTCAACCAACAGTTATATACAAATTGAGGGAATCATTATTGAAAACAACTGCTTAAATGAAATCATTAATTCCACTTCCAGATATTTAGAGCATAGACTTAAGACTTGGAATTATTCAATCTATAACTTTAAAAGAAGGAGAATCCTATTGAAACTAGACTTCTGTAAAAAAAAAAATGTATGCAACCATACACCCATCTGTCAAAGTCCCATGTAAGAAGGACCTCTTCTTTAGTGTTTACTAAGTTATTGTAATAACACACATCCTATCTTCATTAAGTACCTTTAACCAATGATCATCACATTCAATTGTTTCTACAATTTCCCCTGTTTTGGTGTATCATGGTTCCTCCTTTAGATGCAAACACGTTAGTTTCACAAAACATGTACACAAGGATAACCATCATAACTAAACATGGAATTCCATCAACATTTCCATACACATTCATATAAACCATTTAATGTTAATATATAAAACCATAATTCCATCACCATGTTTTTGGTTTTAAGTCTACATAAAAAATAAAAAAAGGATAGTATGATATGGAATATTGTTCAAAAAGTGTGTTTAAAAGTATCTTAAAGTCTGCATAAAACTAAAAGAAAACAAGCTATTATCTAGACCTATCATTTCCCCCCAACTTAACTTTTTTCTTGTCCCCAAGAAAAATACTAAGGGTCTTGATTATACTGGAGAGCAATTTTCCTTAGGTCCATGATTGTACTAGCACCCTGATCCTGTTGTAGATAAAACCTTGGTATGTTGAAAGCTGCCTCATCCTAATAGTTCCTTCCCTCTCACATTCTTCACTTTTATCTCCATCCCAATGTGGAATTGGACAAAGGAGAATAGGTGGTTGAAATGTGAGAGTTATCCAGTGAACTCCTTTGTTGATACCCATTCCCATATATTTCTATACCCTTTGGAGCATAGCAGTAAAATTGTGTACAAAATGTGGCTCCTTATTTTGTAATTTGGGGGTTAGTTTGTTCCATCGGTTTTGCACATACTTATAACATTGCTACACAATACCTACAACTAACACTTTCATTCTCTCATAGCCTTCCTTCTAGAGTTTCATTATTGTCTTGCCAACTCCTTTATACCCAAGAAGTTTCATCCACTCATCAATAATTGCTTCTAAATCCTTAGCCTCTCTTTTTACTGGAAGTTCAATAGATTTCTCTTTTTCATTATATTCTTCTATAAATTCTGCTCTAAATTGTTCATTCCTGTAGTAAGAGATAAGCACTCAAACTTGAAGATCCCCCACAAACATTAAGGGGTTCCATTCTGCTTCATCAAGAATCACATAATTATGAAAATAAAATTCACATAATTGATCATGGTCTTCGAATGTGGAAGCTTAAATTTTTTTAAGAAACCCATCCGGTTGACTCATGGTAGTAGATTGCTTGCTAATTAATCTATTAAACTGAAAAACACACAAACCTTTCTTGTAGAAACAATGCATAAGTCCTAGGTGGAGGCCTGCACTTAACAATTTGTGCAGCCTTATCTACAACTTCTTCCAATCAGACTGCTGACTTATTCAATTCCATTTCTTTCTTTTTCAGTTCTTTTGTATATCCTTCCTTTTCCTTCTTCCACTTTTCTTTTTCCTTTGCAAACTCATTAGGTACACTCCAAAATTGGTAGCCTAGACATAAATTTGTGTGATATCCAAGAGTTTTAAGAGGATGGGGTCTCTCACTTGGGATAGCCAATTCTTTGTCCCCTGTCTTAGTGACAACCAATTGTGCCAACAAATCTAACTTAGCACCATGACCATACAACTGTAGCTTTTCCTCCATCTCTTGCATATTTAATTCTCTTTCTTTATCATTTTTCTCATAATTTTCCACCAACTCCTCTAGGCGTTTAATTTTGTTGAGTGCTTCCCGAAGTTCTTGTCTCACATTTCTCTCTTCAAGGTAAGCTTCTTCCCTATCCTCAAACTACTCATTTTATCCTTCATAACCTTCTTGTATAGGACTATCCAGATCCTGTCCTCAATTTATTTGCAATAAATGAGTCCTTTGATTCAAAATTAGAAGTCATTATCATATACCTTATATTTTTCACGGTTGCATTCATGTCACCGAAGGCATCCCCTCCTAGTTTAGAATCAATCTCTATAATTGTAACATTTTCTTGCTATTGTTTCTCTTGGTGTTGATTCCCCTAGGATTGTTCTCTACTCTCCTCTTCTCCTTCAGGTTCTCCTATACCTTCCTTTGCAACATTTTGTTGCCTGAGCCTACCAGAATGTCTAGGTGTAAGCATTTCTACTTTTCTTTTTTAATACCCTTCTTCCTGTTTAGGGAATTTTCCTTTTTCTATTTTTGAGAAACCCTCTTTCCTTTTGTAACTTCTTCCTCTAGTTTAGAGGGTGTGGAAGTGGCAGATACACTACTTCTCCTAATTTTAGAATTCTATGGCTTAGAAGAAGAAGGTAACTCATTTTTAGATGACCCAAACTCTGGCCCTTCAAGTTTTTTATGTTCGCTTTGGCTATGGGTAGGTGAGGCCATAGGAAAATTATGAGGTTTTTCCTCTTCTGACTCATTTTGGGGTTCATTTTGATTTCTTTTATCCCCAGATACTACCAACAAACTGTTGATGTCATTACATTCCACAGCCCTAAAATCCTCCCACCTTGCTTGTGTGTACTAAATTCTTAGGCTCCTTTTTATCAATAGGGTAACTAAGCAATGGTGAGAGAGGGAAGTATCAAATTGTATTTTCTAGTATTCCAAAGCCATTCTCTTCAACAAATGGTATAGGAAATTGGGTGCATGACTATCTTCTTATGCCTAAGATGGCTTAACAACTTAAAATGGGCAATATATAAAAGATTTTTTCTGCCATCACATGTAATATATCTAACAATATAAGAGACACACTTTGCCTATAACCAATGGAGAGACATTCTGTTCGTACCTTGTGATGAGGAATCCAGTTCCTCACCTCTTCTGTAGAATTCCTCTCGAGTTGCGACTGCATCAGACCGAGCTGGAAATTCTGCTCCTATCCTTGGAAATTTGGTCATATTGGAGAGTTTCTGTAAATCTTCTCCTTAAATCATCACTATACTCTGTTAATTTCAAAAAATACTTGAGCCACCCAACCCTTGTGAATATAGGAAGGATAGTTGCATCCTCCAAATTTTTTTAATGAGTTGTTGTCTCTCTCCTTATGACATCTCCTCCCATCTTAGTTCCTTTTACTACTTAGTATACCAAATTTAGCTCTAAAGATTCAATTCAATCTCTGCCTATCACCTTCAAATTCTCTTATGACTTCAAAACCTCAGTTTCCATATATATTCTTACTACCACACTACATCGTAACTACAAATTCCTTTTCAAATTCAGCTCTGGTACAAACCAAGCTAAATTTCTCACAAATTCTATAGGGTTTCAAAATTTAGGAATTGCAAAAAGGGCAGTGGAAATAGTAATAAAAATAAAATATGACTCAGGGCTTTGCATGTCATGATTTTCATTAAATTCGAGTTAGGGTGGAAAATTCGAAAAGATTGGAGAAAAGATAGAGTGAGTGTACCCTACCCCCAAATTAATTGGTGAAGTGACCTCACTTCACGGTGATGATTTGGAGGTGGTATAAATGTGAGTTGATGGAAATGAATACATGCATGGAATTTAAATGAAAAGTGCATAAAAAGTTCAAAGAAAACTTGAATAATCATAATAGTATACCTCAAGTACAATTGTACAAAAATAACCATCGGTGGTGCATGGAAACTAAAAGAACATATGTGGTTATTAATTTTTATGGGACATATATTAACTACAAGGTAATGAGTATCTTAGATAGTGAGTGGATACGATTAGATGGATATGAGCTGTCAATTTGACAACTTCAAAAATTTGAAATGAATGCGGGAAATAAAGTAATTATGCCATGATACTTAGCATGAAGTGATGGATAAAATATGTGGATATTGTGGAAATGAATGCACATAACCTTGTAATAAATATAGCGACAAATGAGTTGAATAGTCTTTCAATTGTCAAATATTGCTATGGGCGCCTATAGTGTGAGGTCCCAATTAGAGTGTGGGTAGTGTGAAGCTACAGGTCTTGACAACATTTGGTCCCTTGGAAATATTGTTAATAGGTCCCTTTTGAAGATATCCTGAGTATTATTGTAATCATGCAGTGTGTGCATGAAGAATTTGTCGTGTGTGCATGTGGTGTTTAAAGCATGAGAAACTATTCTTGGGTGATTTCATGGGCTGAGTTTTGTAACTCAACCTCTGGATCACCAGACATGTTGGGTATGTCCAGTAGTACTGATGTAGGACTCTGTGAATCAATTTTTGTTTCAGGTTCACTATGAGCACATATTGTTGAATCAATGAAAAGATGAAGTCATCATGTTGCATTGGTTTCTTTTATAAATTCAATTTCTATCCATTAACAAGAAGTGAGAACTAAACTTCATCAATGGTATGCAACTATACTAAGCCTGGGTGAAATCACAATACTGTGTCTCACTTTTTACCCAAGATGGAAATTTACATCAATATTTTTAACTGAATCTTCATTTTTTGAGACCTATAGCAGCTAAACCATTAAGAATCTGAAGATGATATGAACTAGTGATTTGTGGCAATTTGTGTGTAGATTCTAAATATATATTTTTTCAAAATTTTCAAAATAAATAATGAATCTTTGAACATCTTTAATAACTAGTTTTAGACAAAAAACAACATTTTTAGAAAGTAACATTTGTGTCATACAACATAACTTTTTTTCTATAAAGGATTAAATTGTAATTTTTGAAATATAGATTCTCAACATCAACATCTAGGGAGAGGATATTTTTTCATAATTTTTTGTTGCATATTTATTTTTAAATTAATTTTTGAAGTCACTGTGGCTATAATTTAGACATATGTGTGTCGTACAACATAATTTTTTGTGTATATATCAAAATGCAATTTTTCTTTTTTGGGTGAAGCAAGGACATCAATACCTAGGGAATGGGTCTTTTTTGAATTTTTTTTTATAATGGTTTACTATTTTTCCACCTCTACACAACAAATAGCTTGATGTTCAGAGAAAAACCTATGTTTAGCAAAAATAAAAAATTAAATACATGATATAATGAAAATATATCAAACCTATACTTGTTGGAAAGCTCATTTTGAGGGATATAATCTTGCAAAATATATTTTTTAAATTATGTTACTTAATCCCTCAAAAGGTAAAGAAAAATTGGGTTTTTGTTAGCATTTTGATAGGTGTGAAGGAGACTCCATTGTGGGTATGATTTATTACTAGAGGGGTTCTATTCAAGGGGGTTTGATCTAAGGGGGTATTATCTATCCCTCTTTAATTAAAACCCTTTAGATGGAGCCTCTCAAGACTTAAACCATTAGTATTTCTAAAAATAGTGATTTTAGGCAAAATTTAGCACGTCTCAAAAGTGAGACATAGTATCAAATTTGTAATCTGGCTCCATTAGGGTAAACCTTACAAATCTCATAAGGTCCTAGTCATCTAGACTAGAATTTTCTTTTAAAATATTTAAACCTTGAGTCATATAATAGAGCCCAATCTCCTTCAATGAATTCTTTTATTTTTATGTACTAATTATGTCATTTCATTCTTTGCTGATGTATCACTTCTGTATGATGAACTGCTTCCATTCTTATCTCATCCAACCCATTCAAAGAATGTAACCTTTCCTTTTGTGCCTTTGTTAGATCCATGCCCATGTCTACTGCTGTCCTCAATGTTTTATATTCAAATTCAATAAGCAATACTGTTGTTTTTCCATAAACTAGTTCATAAGGGGTAAAACCTATAGTTGTCTTCCATGTGGTTCTATATACCCAAACAAATTTTGGTAACCTGGATACCCAATCTCTCCTATGAAGTTGCACTATTTTTGTCAATATATTTTCAATCTCCCTATTGGTGACCTCTACTTGACCATTAGCTTGAGGATGGTATGGGGTGGATTTCTTGTGTCTAATCTGATACTCTTCGACCAATTTGTCAATCAAGTCTGATGTGAATTGTGGTCCTTGATCAGTCACTATCTCCTTGGGTACACCATACCTAGTGAAAATATCCTCATACAATTTTTTTGCTACATTGCCATCTTTAGAAAATTGTAATGTTTTTACCCCTACCCATTTGGTTAAGTAGTCAGTGCATACCAATATATATTCCTTATTATTTGAAGTGGAGAGATAGGTCCAATAAAATATAGCCCCCATTTATTAAAAGGAGCTAGTGCTAGTTGGGTTTGTAAAGGAATTTCATCACTTTGTGTGGGTCTCCCCATTCTTTGGCACCGGTCAAAACTTCTAGTATACTTAATAGAGTCTTTATGTAGGGTTGGCCAATAATATCCTGTTGTAAGGATTTTGAAGGCCGTTCTCTTGGCTGCAAAATTTCCACCACAGGGTTCATCATGGCATGCTTTCAATATGTCAAACCCTTCATCCTCCCCAATAAATCTCCTCATAATGTTATCTGGCCAAGTGTAAAATAAGAATCCAAAAATACAAGAATAAGGAAAGCATTTGTGGAATATCTTTTCTCTCTTGGAGAAAAGTAACTTGGAATCTGCCCTGTCACCAAATAGTTAGATATGTCAGCAAACCATGGAGTATGTACATTTAGAGAAAATAGATGTTCATCAGGAAAAGAATCATCAACCACTCCTTCTACTGATTGGGTAGGAAATCTCAAAATAAAATCAGTAGCCACATTAGCCTTTCTGGGTTTTTCAACTATTGTTATGTCAAATTCTTGTAGTAACAACAACCACTTTACAAGTCTTCCACCTACTACCAATTTATTCATCAAGTACCTAATTGCTATATGATCTATATGTATGAACACTTGATAGGCTCCAGTTATATAGTGTCTGAACTTGTTAATGGCATAGACAACTACAAGCCTTTATTTTTCTGTCACAGTATAGTTTAAATCTTCTCCTTGTAGGTTTTTTCTAATATAATATATTGCATACTCCTTATTCCCATCCTAGGACTACTCCAATAGAAAAATATGATGTATCAGTGTGTATGTGAAATTTCAATGTCCAATTGGGACCTCTTAGAAAGGGTGCATAAGTTAAAGGTGTCTTTAATTTCTCAAATAAACTCTGACAGGCTTCAGTCTAGTCAAACTCACTGTCCTTTGTCAACAGAATAAACAAAGGAGCAATCATTTTGCTAAAATATTGGATAAATTTCCTATAATAACCTGCATGTCCAAGGAAGCTCTTGACATCTCTTTGTTTCTGTGGTATAGGTAGGGTAGATATAATTTCATTCTTCTTTGGGTCAACCTTTATACCTCACTAGATATAAATTGTCCCAACAAAATTCCTTGTGTCATCATCATGAAGCACTTATCATTGTTGAGTGATAGATTGTGTTCCTTAAACCTTTTTAACACTTCCTCCAGGTTACTGAGAGATTTCTCATAACTTTCACCATAAGTGGTGAGGTCATCCATGTATATCTCCATGTAGTTATGTGCAAAATCAGAAAGTATGTTGAGTTATACTCTTTGAAAGGTAGTTGGAGCATTGTACAAACCAAAAATTAAGATAGAATATGCATAGGTTCCCCAAGGGTAGGTGAATGTGGTCTTATCTTGATATTTTGGTGCAATCTTGATCTAGTTATAACCACTGAAAATGTCAAGAAATGAGAAATATTTCTTTCCTGGCGAAGAGTCAAGAACTTGGTCAATAAATGGTAGTGGGAAGTGGTATTTCCTTGTGGAAGCATTTAACTCCTTGTAATCAACATAGACTCTCCATTTACCACATTTCTTCGGAACTATCACCAATGGTGAAACCCATTCACTGTCTCATATAGGGTATATAAAGCCTGCATCTAAAAGCTTTTGCAAGTTAGCTTTCACTATATCTCTTAGAGTTGGATTCATGCATCTTTGTGGTTGTCTGGTAGGTATATAGCCATCATTAATGTAAATCATGTGCATGCATAGCTTAGGATCAATTCCCCTCATATCATGATAATCCCATGCATATGCAGCTGAGTGTTCCTGCAACACTGATTGCATAGAATTCTATTGCTCATCAGTCAAGGCATTATTAATGTTTAACATCATCACTGACATAATTTCCAACTCCTTTGATGACTCTTAAACTGATGAGAGATCAAGGCTTGGTATAATAGGTAAACATTGTTGAGGGAGTAATGAATGAAATAGTTGTGATATCTCTTCTGTAGAATTAGTAGGTACAATACTTTGCAAGGGGTCTTGTAGGCATACGAGACAATCCTGTTGCTGCAGGCTCCTACCATAGTAATTTTGGATTATATGAGAAATGAGCTAATCTTCATCCTAGTCATCCAATAAGGGGTTGCACTCGATCGTCATTAGTGTTTGAAGATAATAGTTATCTTCTTCCTCCTCACCCAAATTAGGCCAAATAGAGTGCTCAAGGTTTGCACATGGTTGGGTAGGTGGATAAAGAACCAAGTTCTTTGTGATTTTACCATTAGATATTATCATTTTACCATATATGCAACCTATAAATGCATCGGTTGTTACCAACCAAGGCCTACCTAAGATGAGTGAGTAACTTGCAAGATTGAAATTGGGTTGCAGTACTATGAAGTCTGTAGGGTATTCCCAAGAATCCAATGCAATATCTAGGTCTTGAATAACTCCTTCAAGCTTAACTATGGATCTATTAGCTAATTTCAAGACAATTTTTATTGGCCTGAGGTTGATCAACTGAAGCAATTGCATTGTTTCTTTTGTCATGACATTGATGGAATCCCCCAAGTCTATTAAAGTATTTTTAATGAGGGTCCCATTAATATTAACGTCCACAACTGAGCTACCAAGATTAGTATACTTAGGGACTATAATGTTTCCCAACATGATATTTGCAAGGTTTTTCAAGACATGAATTATTTTTGGATCTTTCCTTTTATGGCCTAGTTTCTTAAGACAAAGATCCCTTATTGTTTTGGTATAGATAGGGATGTATTTGATAGCCTGAATAAGTGGGATTTTGATGTTAACATCTTTCAACTATGCTAGAAGGTTTATCTGAACCTATGTGTGATGCTTTTGTAGAGCTAGGCATTTAAGAAAAGGTGGGTTGGGATTTAAGGTAGTTTGGTGTACCTGATTTTGTTTAGGCTCCAAAGGTGGTTTATCAAAAGCCTCAATTGCAGATTCCTCATCCTTCATTTCTATAATTTTGTGGGAGGAATGTCTAGCAAGTTGTTTTCTTGATTTGAGGTGGACATCACTCACCTCTACCCCACAAGTGGGGTACTGCATAACTTTGTTAGTATAAGCTTGCTGAACAGGCTTAATGTTAGGGTTAGGTGTAGGTTGGGAAAGTATTTGTTGCTTGGGTGGCTGGGATGTAGGATTTGATGGTGGTAGTAGTACTTGTTTCTATTGTGGAGGAGGGAGCATGGGCTGCTGATAGTTCATTTTTTGTTGCTGCCATTGCTAGCCTTTTTGCCACTAAGGTTGCCATTGTGGATTGTAATTGGAACCTTGAAAGTTCTATTGTGGCCAAGGATTTTCCTATTGGTTCCAATTAGGTTGAGAGTTTGGCCATTAAGGATTTTTCCACTAGTTTTGATTTACTTGCCAGGGTTGGGAGTTCCAAGCAGAAAAGTTTTGGTTTCCAATAGGAAAAGATGAATTAAAGCTAAGGGGGTCTTGTGGAATAACTTGTCTTTGCTGCACCCATGACCTCCTTTGTGCTATATAAAAGAGTTTTCCATAATCTCCTTCAATGGGTTGAAAGTTAGGCTTCTCAACCTTATCCTATTGGATGCTGGCCACTTGTTTGCATTTGCAATTTGCTTTTCTTTTCCTGCAGCTTGGAAAATATTTGGTAGGCATAGCATCAACTTCTTCCTACTTTTTCTTAATATGTAGAGTATCCAACTATGTTTCCAAATGAATGATTATATCCTCTTTCATGTTGGATAACAGATTGCTCAACTCAACTTTTGAAACCCTAGTAGATGATTTACCAGGAACCCATGTTCTATTGTCTCTTAGCCTCCTTGTAAAGGTCCTAGAATAATTTCTATAGACCTTACAAATGTCTGCAAATGATTGCTGAGAAATATCTCCCTAGCCAATGAGGTTCAAGGCATCCATACAGTCTTCATTAAGCCCTCTCAAGAATACTAGCTTGAGAGACTCTTTTGAAAACTTGTTCTAGGGGTTTTCCTTGACAAAAAATTGAAAGCTTTCAACATAATCCTCTAAGGGCTCATCATCCTTTTGTGTCATTTGGAATATGTCATCCTTCCTCCTGCCAGGTCCTCTACAGTAGTCCTGATACTTCTCCAAGAATAGTGTCTTCATTGTGTCCCAATTAGGAACAACATCACTACCTAATCCCATGAACCATCTCAAAGCTGCATCTCTGAGGGTGGCAGGAAAGAGTTTTAGCCTATGTGCATCAGAAGTATAATCGTAACTTCTACACAAGACATCAAATTCAAAGAGAAATGTATCTGGGTCTTCAGTTATTAACCCATAGAAAATTGGCAAGGCCGAAGGAGGAATGTTCTTCAACACTATGGCTCTTTCCTAGTTAGTAATAGGAAATCCAAATGTTGGTCGAGCATCATCATCATCTGCATCACCCATGGTGTGGTATGTTCCTTCTATATGTGTGCTAGAATTTTGTGAAAAGGAAATTTCTTCTTTAGTGGCACCTTCACTCTGAGTACCAGGTTCACCAATTTTTGTGATAGCTTCTTAGAATGTAGAGGGAAGGAACCTACCCAAATGCTCTCTCTACCTTCACATACATAAAATGTGAATTTAAATTCAATGAACCTGCACAATGTTAGTAGCTTGGTGTTGAAAAAAGGTGGTATCTAACAATCCTAATGCTTGAAAAGAGAAATTTAGCTATGAAAGCTATAGAAATAGGTCTATGAAGATAACACTATCCTCGACAATGATTCCAAAAATGTAGAGTCTAAGCTAATGTTTTGTAAACTTGGTGAAATCCACTCAATTCAGAGGGTCAATTAATTGAACAATCCACTTGACACTACTTAAGACTACATTAAATCATCAACCAAGGTGCATAATCTTATAATGGTGCAACATTATATATGCCTTCATAGATTCAAACTACCTAAAATATCCTACTAAAGTCATTCTAATTGCTAGAAATATACAAAATTGTAAAACAGTAAAAATATAAACTGAAACTAGTTGCTACAGGTACCTACAATAATGGTTGTGACTGAACTTTTGCTAATGAAATGAAACTATATTAACTAAAAACTTAATAAAAAATACTAACTCAACTGAATTATCCTCCAGAGTATTATCAATGATTGTTACATGAATTTTCCTAAGCATTCATTCATAATAAACAAGAAATGAAATCCCATTTAACTTTCATATGATTTATGAATAAGAAAAAACTAATGACAACTATCAATAGAAATAAATAATTGAAAAATGTGAAGTGAAGAAAAATACCTTGAGTGGCCTGCTCAAGTAATTGTTCCCACTTTAATTGAACTCAATCTAACTACTAGATTTCATGAATTCCATAAATTTATCTCCATTTATTGCTTAAAATGAAAGATTACAAAATATTCTTGCACAAATCATACTCAATCATTCTGAAGATTCATGTTTCAAATTGAAAGTAACATATAACATAAAACTATGAAAAAGAAACTAACTAACCTATGGAGTCAACCAACATTTATATACAAACCGAGGGAATCATTATTGAAAACAACTTCTTAATTGAAATCATTAATTCCACTTCTAGATATTTAGAGCGTGGAATTAAGACTTGGAATTATTCAACCTATAATTGAAAAAGAAGGAAAATCCTATTGAAACTAGACTTCTTTCAAAACCAAATGTATGCAACCATAGGCCCATTTGTCCAAGTCCCATGTAAGAAAAACCTCTTCTTCAGTGTTTACTAAGTGATTGTAATAACACATGTTCTATCTTCATTAAGTGCCTTTAACCAATGATCATCACGTTCAACTGTTTTTGCAATTTCCCCTATCTTGTTGTATCATGGTTCCTCATTTAGCTACAAACAAGTTAGTTTCACAAAACATGTACACAAGGATAACCATCATAATTAAACATGGCATTCCATCAACATTTCCATACACATTCATATAAACCATTTAATGTTAATATATTAAACCATAATTCCATCACCATGTTTTTGGGTTTAGGTTTGCATAACAGATACAAAAAGGATAGTATGATATGGAATATTGTTTGGAAAGTGTGTTTAAAAGTATCTTAAAGTCTACATAAAACCAAAAGAAAACAAGCTATTATCTAGACCTATCAAGAAGTATAAAAATGTATGATGATTTCTTTGAAATCTACTTATGTGTCTCCTTGTCCAATGAAGATGATGATGCCACAATAAAATTAGGTACATGCTCAATCAATGAAGAAGGTGACAAACTAGGACTATGTGTAAACTAATGTTGAACTATATCTAAAGCCAATGATGGTTTGACAATAGTAGTGTAATGACGATCATCAAATAGGAGAGATAACCCATCAAATGTGTCCTCCAAATTTAAAATGTGAGATTCCACAAACAAGGATGTAATGCATGATAAATAGGAATCCTAATTAGGAAGACAATGAGATACTTGTTGGAATGAATCACTAGAATTTCTCAACGAATCATCAATAAAAGATGAATGGTCCCATTGAACATGAATTATGGGAGCCTCAATAATTGATCAACAACCACCTCTAAAGGAGAAGAAGGAGCATCTGAAGAAACTTTGACATCTTGATCTAAAGATTTAAATTACTCCAAATGAAGAGGCACCAAACAATATAAAAAAAGATCATCTAGGAATGGTTGAGTATCAGGATCTCCATATATCTCCCAAAATTTATTCCAAAGAACATGAGGACACTCAAAATGAACAATAGCATTCAAAATTTCATCATCTACATGCATAGAAATAACTCCTATGAAATAATCCATTTTGCTATTCCAAGAAAATTTCTTACTATTAGTACCAGGAGGGGGAATAAGAGCATACAAATGTTGTAAAAATGAAGCCAATAGAGATGTTTTATAATGTCATCTCTCCATTGTTTATAGTTTTCCGTTTTCAATATAATTAGAGAAGGATGAAATGAAAATCCCATAATGAACTATGATAAATCTCCAAAATTACAAAGATTGAAACCTTCAACAATAATTAGAAATCCCCAAACATGATGTATACTGCAAATGAAGCCTTCCAAAAAAATTAGAACCTTTCCAGAAGTTAGGATGTCCAAGTAATTAAATAGAATGTAAATATGAAAAAATCTGAATAAATGATACTTGGAGTTGAATTTGGAAAAAATTCATGTGCACAATATAGAGCTCCTCAATACCTTTATGATATCGTAAAAAACACAAAAGACAGAGATTTAGGTAAAAATTTATGAGCTTGGAGGTCCAAATGGGAGATCTAACTTCAAACAGAAATAAAAAAATTTAGGAGTAAATTCTAATAATAATACCTACACAATTGAAAAGTTCTCAAAACTAGATTTCCAATAATATCTTGTTTTTGAAAATTCGATACCTAAGTCAAAAGTTATGGTGATTTTTAAAAAGTTGTCCAATTAAGGCTTGAGGGGCCAAAATTAAGCCCCCTAAGGGCTAGTGGGTGGTCACCCCATGTAACCAAAAGCTAGTGGACTGGGATGAGTGCTAGTATGACAATTGTTTAACCATTAAATTTAACACAGTCCTTCGTGACAACTATTTGGTTGCCAAATTTAAGATAGTCACTCGATTTTTAAAAAAATTGCCAAAATAAATTTTCATCAAAATATGTAGTATTTTATATGAAAATGGGGTTTTTTGGGATTTTTGGATTCATGGAAGGGTAAATTTTGGCCCAGTGTGATTTAAAAAATAAGCTACCTCCCAAATTTGGTAAAGACCTCCCAACTTCAAACCCTCATAGATCTAGCAAAATATGCCATATTTTGATAAACCAAAAGCCAATATTGACTTTCTTTAACACCTTGGACTCAATGGTGAGCTTAGATTACCTCCAACATGTACCAAAATTAACATGAAATAAAAATCCACAAAGAGGAAAGCTCCAAAACATGTGTTTTTTCAAGTTTTTTTGATTCCCCAAATCACCATAGGGTGCAAGGAAAGAACATACTCAAATTTGCTAAAATTCACCAAGATCTCTCACTGGCAATAATTCTACCCTCAAATTTAAGAAGGAATTTGTAAGGTTGTGCTTTGGTATCATGTAGAAGCTAAAAAATAGCTCTATCTTAGGACCACTTGCAAAAACAATAAAAACCTTCCACAACAGAGTATGCAAGAAATGAGCTTTCTTGATATTAATATCTATCAAATATGATGATGAGGTATATTACAAGAGTGTACAATGACCTTGCTTATATAGATAAGGTGTGATGAAGTACTAAATGAAAAAACATTAAATGTTGGTGCCATTATTAAATGACATGAGCCATCATTGAATGACCCAGGACTCTAATATTTAATAAAATCTAAAAAGCTAAAATCTTATCTAAACAACTTAAATACACCTAGGACCTAAGGAGACTTAACATGTAAATAGGACCCCACTAATAACTAGTTAGGAAAATTACCTATTTACACTAACACTCTATGTTTTGGCTTCATTGTTGGATATTAGAGAATTGATAGAAATTGTGAAATTTCTGTACAAGGCTCTTATAAAGATTTTTTTTGGGGGGATTTATATTCAAGCTTGGAGATCATTGGTTGAGGTGGTAGTATTCCTCTGTTAGTGTAAATAGAGTCACTATCATACCTAGTTAGCTAATCATCTTTCTAGGATTGACCTACCTAGCTTAAGTGTACTTAGGTTTATTTTGATTTTGTCTCACTTCATATGGTTGAGACATGTGTCCTTAGGACTTGAGACACCTACAAAAACTTTCTTACACATTGGTCAAGTGAGCTCAAAAGTGTCCCATCTTTGGAGGGGCAGTCATATTCTCACTCCTACCTTCTCACCTCATCATCCTTGCATATATATGCAAGGATTGATCATTATATTTACACAATCTTTATTTTGTATATTGATGGGCATACTATCATGCTTATTTTGTTCACTTGTGGAAGTTTGTTTCATGCTTTTGATCTTGGCATATTCTCCAATGCATCAAGGTGAATCTTGCACATATCCCTATCAATGGAGCATCAAAGAGCCAAAAAAACACCGCTATTACATCTAGAAAGCTTGAGAAATGAAAAAATACCATTTATTTTTACAATTTCAATAAGTTTTTTATTTTTTCAATTTTTTGGGCCTCTATTCCTATTGTACAAAAAGTCATAAAAAAACATTTTTTAGCAAAGGGCTAATCTGCCCTTTGCTCATCTAGTATTTTGGGTAGATATTTGGATTTTGGAGAGATTTTGGCCATTTCAACCTATTGCACATAGTTTTGGTGTATTGCATGTATTGTAGCCTGTTGTTGTAGGGTTTGATATTTATTTGCAAGCTATTTTTTTTTGGCTATTTTTGGCCTCTTTTTAAGTATTCAACTAGTTTGCAAACATATTGTGGCCTATTTAGCTTGTAGGTAAACATTGGAGTTTATCATAGCACAATCTATTTTCGTTGGAGGGATTCTATTATTGTTTATTGTAGGTTTAAAGCACAAGTAGGATCAACCTTCTCTTTGCATGTAGCTATCCCTATCCTTGGGCATCTCAAACTCTTCACCAATACCTACACTGTGGCCTCATTTCCAAAAAAAATCACTTTATCTATAGCTTGGAGATAATCAGTGCACCCACTTTATATGTTGCTTGAGTGGAAGACAAGAATTATAAGAAGGCTAATATCATATCATCGACCTTTTTCTCTCCATTCTTATAGAAAATAGTGCCCTCCACCAACACATCAAGCTCCACATATAGGTAATAGATCTTCCAACCAAATCCATGCAAAATTAATACAACTTCAAGTTTTCTAGATTCATTCTCCTCCAGCTGCAACCTCTACATTTGGTATTGTCACACTTCTTTTAAGAGGCCTTTCATATAATGGCACAAAATCAAGTTTCATATTTAGGTGGAAAATTGATTATTTCATACAAAAAATGTTTTCTTATTTGAGCACCCACCTCCTACCCAATGACCTCCACATGTACCATTGACGACAAGTCGCTATTAATATAAGTTGCCTTCATATTGGATGTTACTTTTTGTTTTTCTGTACATTTCCAATTTCTTTTGGCTACATTCTCTATCTCACACATGGTCAAACCTCACAAGAATCACACCTCTCATTAGAGTTGTAAAATCACAAAATTGCACCTGAGGGGTAATTTCACATTTAGCCTTGCATTTATTACACCTAAGCACATTTATGATAAGAACCTCATGGGTCAAAATTTTGTGATCCCAACCCCATGAGAACCAACGATGAAGGGACAATAGTTTTCCACCTCATTTCCTAAAAACTAGTGAGTTGGACACTTGTGCGACACACAGATGTCTACATGGTGTGCTAGCATCCTGACAATTTTATGGGTTTGAAATGAGGAATCTTGAAATCTTGAATTGTGACACATGTCCCTGCAGTTCTATTTTTGAGTGTAACGGTTCCTCTTTCCCTTGTAGCAACAAAACTTCCTTTCTTTCTCTCATTTTGGGGGTTCTCTCAGATTCTTGACTTCACTCCTTCAATCTCACTCTATTCTCTACTTTTCCTTCTTACAATATCTCTTCCACAAGTGAAGCTCTGCTAGATTGAGGTCCCTCCAACAACCAAAGCTCTCTTTCCAGCATCCAATGATGTGTCTGTGCGTTCAAGAGGGAGTTGAGGACTATTGGTAACACTCTTTTGTTCTTATCTATTTACAAATAGATTAATTTGTTTACTTGATATTTTGTGGTGCGGGTTCTCCTCCTTGAGCGAGGATTGTTTTCACCACTCTATATTTTCTATTTTGTCTACTCTATCTATTTATCTGGTTTTTCATGGAGGTGGTAACACCAAAATGGGGGTTTGAATGTGGCAAGCCATGAAACAACCCCAACATTTTTCCTCATTCATCTTATGTGCAGGTTGCCGAAGTGAGGCTTGGAGAAAGGTTTCAAGCGCTTGGTCAATTATAAGTTTATCCTTGGCCCTCCTTTGTATTTTATTTCATTTCTTGCTTTCTATTTATCTATTCTATCAAATAGACCTAGGGTTTGAGCATGTTAGTAGGACTTTAGCATATCTGTTCAAGGCTCTGGTTCTCTATTTTCCTTGGACACCAGTGCATCCTTTGGACTCTAGCCCATCGAGGTGGTGTCTTGATACCACACTGTAGTCCTCTAGTAGAGAGCTATTCCTTCTGAGGTAGAGATCTTGAAACCTTGCTCTCTCAGACTCTGAAGTAGTCTTCTTGAATAATTATCCTTAATACAACCTTCTTTACAATTTCTTCATTCAATAACGCCTAAGGTAGTTAAGGGCAGTTTTCTCCCTCGAATTCTCTTGAGAACGAAGAGACTTGTGAGCAATGAATCCCCCTTCTCTTACATTTTGGTGAACCTGATGTGAAGGATGCCAGATATTTTTCTGCAATATTTTAATGTTTATGATAATGCTTTCTCTAAGGAAGATTTTGATATGTTGGATGATGCTTTAGATGATTTCTTAGAAGCATCTTCTTCTACCTGTAGATCTTCTGAGCAAACTTCTTTGTAAACTAAGGAGTCAGTGAATGTTATTGTGGTCTCAGTGGCTTCCTTGAAGCCTAAGAGACCCATTATTTACCTAACCATAGTTATTCCCTCTCCTAAGAGGATTCATTCTATCTATGGGATTCCATACCATAGTGATTTTTCAAATTTATATACAAGGTTTGTGAGAGCCACAAACTTTACTTCTTATAATGTTGTTGGGAACACATATATACCATAAGAAGAAATAAGAACTTGAATCAAGAACCTTCTATTCATACACATCAACCTACTCAAGTTCCTACTTCTTTACCACCCTCAACCGATTCTTCCTTCAACTCCTAAACCTGTGACTAAGGCACCTAGAGACTATGATCTTGTCAAGCAACTTCGTGTTACTTCGGATAAGATATCACTTTGGGATTTGTTGCAGACCACTTTGGTTTATCAAGGTATGCTTTAGGAAAGCCTTGCAAAATATCCTCTTTCCTTCCTCCGCTAGGTCGACGAATGTTAATGGGTTGATGGCTCATATTCATGCGGATTTCATTGAATATCATGTTTTATCCGCAAGAACTTTTACCCCCAGATGTGCAAAAGCAAGCAAGCCCTCTAACGATCATAGTTAACATTAATAGTATTGGTATTAGATGTACCCTTGTTGACACTGGTTCAGAGCTCAATGTTTGCGGTATGGATCTGGGTGCTAACAAGAAGTTGAGTCCACTTTTTGGCCATTTAGTGGAAGTGTTTTCCCTGATTTTCAGAATTCAACACATTTGACCTTAAAATTTGAAGCACTTAGAGATGAAATCTCAAAAAAAATCACTAATCATAAAATGTAGTAATGGGAGTCTAGTTTCCAAATATGTGATTTATTTCAATACCCAGATGATACAAATTGATTTTCAATAGGCATTTCTAAAAACCACTATTTAAAAGTCATTTTTTTTTACCATACCATGCACGTGTACGTCATCCATATTTTGACCTTTATAATCATATTTTTCTAAATCCTTTTGGGAAAAGTTTTGTAACTCACTAAAACATGCTTTCCATATTTTTTTGTAATTTTTTATTGAATTATTTTTTTTGTTAATTTTTTATTGGCCATATTTGGTGTTTTGAAAAATCGCCATGTACATCACGCATAAGATGACCTAAACTTATCATTTTTTGATTTTTTCTTTTAAATTAAAAAGAATTGTCTGAAGTACGCTTTCATGCTATCCGTTCATCAAAAAATTATGTTAATAAAAAGTTATTAAAATACTAAAAAACCTTGATAATTCAAGTTTATGGACATATTTCATTAGAAATTAAATAAAAAATAAAAAAAATAATTCATTTATAAAAAAATTACATATTTGGAATCTAAACTGTCTCATCTATAATGGGTTTTAATTTCGTCAAAAAATTCTACAAAAAATGTCTTCAGATGTATGCCCAGAGTCACTATTTTCTTGTGACATTGCTAGGACCTTCAATTTGCAGGTCAAACTAGGTCCAGGGCCTAGGTTCAGACCCCCAAACCTTTTCTTGAACCAAAAAGCAAAGCACAAACTCAACCAAAAATTCATATTTTAAAAAATAGGATCCCGCTCTAAAACAAAATCCCATTTTATAAAAAAATAATTTTTTTATGCTTTTATGAAACAAGATCTCGTTTTGCAAAACAGGATCCTGTTTTGAAAATTGCCAAAAATGGATATTTCCATTTTTGGAAAATTTAAAAAAATGGGTAGTTTCCAAAAACAAAAACTTCCGTTTTGAAAAGTTGCCAAAAATGGAAACATTCTATTTTCGAAAATCCCGTTTAAAAAAAAAATGAGATCCCATTTTGTGATTTTAGGCTTGGGATCCTTTTTTTTGATTTTAGGCTCGGGATCCCGTTTATTAAAAAGCGAGATCCCATTTTTTACAAGTCGATTTCATTTTTTTGCCAAAGGCAAAAAATTCCACATTTTGTGGACTTATCTTCTTGCTCTTACCCATCTACTACCTAAAATTAAAGTTGATTCTTCTTCCTTAGCTACTTCTCTATATATTCGTGTATTTGATAATGTTGGTCGACAAGCCCTAGGCACAATAATCTTGCCTTTGCGACTAGGCCCTGTTACCTCACCCACCTTAGTCTATGTGATGCCTAGACCCTTACCTTACAATCTTCTCCTGGGGAGACCTTGGATTCATACTATGGGTGTTGTGACTTCTACTCTACATCATTCTTTGAAATTTGTAGCAAAAAATCAAGTGGTCATGGTCAAATTTGACCTTGAAGTTGTTCACCTTTGTGAGTTGGTAGTTGGTAGTTGAGCTTCAGTTGTTTCCACTCTTAAGAATTGTATTTCGTCTCTAACCTCTAATGAAATGAGATTTTAGCAAAAATTAGAATCTCCCGAAAATTGTAAACCAGTTAGTTGTAAGTTTATCCTTGGCCCTCCTTTGTATTTTATGTCATTTCCTGCTTTCTATTTATCTATTTTGTCGAATATACCTCAAGTTTGAGCACATTCATAGGACTTTAGAATCTCTGTTCAAGGTTCTAGTTCTTTGTTTGCCTTGGATGCCAGTGCGTCCTTTGGACTCTAGTGTGTCGTGCTGGCATCCTGATATCGTGTTGTAGTCCTCCAGTTGAGAGCTATTCCTTCTAAGGTAGATATCTTGAAGCCCTGCTTTCTCAGACTCTGAAGTAGTCTTCTTGAATAATTATCCTTAATACAACCTTCTTTGCAATTTCTTCATTCAGTAATGCTTGAGGTAGTTAAGGGTAGTTTGCTACTTGGGATTTTCTTGAGAACACAGAGAATTGTGAGTAGCGAATCCCCCTTCTCTTACAAGAGCACTCCAATCTCCTCATGTAATCCCCCAACTAGCTCCAACCACATGGGCTTGGTCAAAGTCCTCCAACAACTCAAGCCTTGCCTCTTTATTCTCAAAAGCAACCAGATCGTGGATCATTCAACATAGTCATCCCTTTTAACTTGACATATTGTATTAGCAGTTAGAGTTAACATTTGATTGCTAACATTTTTTGCATACTAGTATTTTATGCTAGTAGTTATTTAATTTCTAGATAAATATCAATGCTTTGTAAAGGGGTTGTTTTCTATTTTGCATAACTTACAAGTGAGAGGGTGTTTTTTCTAGTGTACATGTTCACCCGAAAGCTAGTTCTTTCACCAATATGTTAGCATCGAGAGATTTTCAATTTGATGTTGCTTAATAGAAAATTTTAACCTCTAAAGTCAACATTGAGAGCAAATTTTGATGGGGTATAGCTTTCACTCCACTTATTCAAAATTTTGCAATTTTTATTTCTATTAGAATTTTGTAAGGAATCTGATTTTACATGTAAAAATAAGATATGGGCTGAAATTTTATCACAAAATTGTAAAAATATCCCTATCTACTCATATATTGTTGTTCTTGGTTATAAGCCCATCCCCTTGGCTTCATTGCCTCATTTTCTAGGTTTGAAACTTTAATTGCACCACTCTTAGTCTCCTTAGTTGGTAATATGTGAACTTTTAAAATCTTGTTGGCTTCTTGTTGTTTAGACTATTCTTCTTCCTTTTCTTAATCATTTAATTACTATTACACCATTTAAACCATATAATATTATAATAATACTAATATTAATTTAGTCATTTAATCCATTTAAATCTTTGATATAATTACAAATAATGTGATCTTAAACCATTATTGTAGCTATTAAAACCATTTCAAAATTTCAATACTATATATTCTTAAACACAAACATATTCAAACAATTCACAGAGAGATTTTAAAGATGAAAACCCTTTTGAAATAACACAGAAAAACATTATATAATTCAAATAATCAACGATCAAATAAATATCATCATCAATATTTACAATACAATTCAAGTAATAAGAAATGACATTTACAATGCACAAATAAAATAGATACAGATTCATCATCGCTTCATTAAAAAGTTGATTAAAAAATTAAAAATAATATAATTCAATTTATTTACTGCAACACCATAGGAATTTTTTTTTAAATAAGAATCAAGGAAATCATAAAAATAAGTACGCGATAATTGAACTACACAAAAAACTGTCTTTTATTGAATTCTTTGAAAGTAGGTAATGGCTTCAGCACAACGGTCTATATAGGTGATAGCTTCTAAATTCTTTGAAAATATGTAATGGCTTCAGCACAACGGTCTACATAGGTGATAGCTTCTAAATTACAAAATTAAATTTATTCTGGTCATGTCATTATAGTTACCGAGCAAATTGTAAAGCTCGTTAATCCTCTGCAATTTTCTTTTGTTTTCTTACAGTAATCCCTTCTCCTTGCAGGACTTAATAGCACCATCAAACATGTCCTCCATGGTGTATTTGAATTGGAAGCCCATATCAGTCAGTTTCTTAGAAGAGAACACCACAGGTTTCAATGATTCATCTACATCTTTAAACCTGCCCATCACAATCAAAGTTGCAGCTAAATCCTGACCATGATAATGAATTCAAATAACAAGTACTTGGTTTTGAGGAAAAAATCACAACCACTTACTTGGTGGGTACATTGTACTCTGGGTACTTTTTGGCCAGCATCTTTGCAATTTCCACTATGGTGGTGTTCTCAGAAGAGCATATGTACCTCCCTTTGGCCTCTGGGTGCTCGTACAAAAATATGTGAGACATGCACAGGTCATCTAAGTGAATGAGCTGAGCCTGCTTTATGATGTGGTAGTGAGATTCAGTCTCTGCACAAGCAAAAATTCAATGAGATTCCTAAGGCAGGGGACGGCAAGTTTTGCATGTTTTTTTTATTAAGAGGGGTAAACATTTTTGATCCGAAACTATGAATCGGTGAGGTTCTAAACGAGGATTTCATCTTCAATATAGATTCTCAACAGTTACACTCTAATGGAATTTGAATCTTGATGACAATGTTAAGATTAATAACACAACTTAACCACCACACTATGCCACTATTGACAGCAGGTTTTATATATTACCTTGGACAAATTAATATAATCTGCACCTATGCTGTACACAGATTTCATATAAAGACAAATTTATCTCCTTACTGATAAGACATGTAAAGACATGTAAAGACAGGTTTATCTTCTAATTCATAATACCAGGAAAAGTTTATTTAAGTAGTATTCTAAATTTACCTCTATGTATAGGTTTCAATTCTTAGTTTGTGTCTGATTTAGATAAAAAGAGAGTGGGAGAGGGAGGGAATATAAGTTACTTGTGAGGAGTGAAAGTGCAGTGATCATGCTGGGAGGCATTGTCTGCATAATGAAGGGCCCCACCACCAGAGTAGGAATAATACTGATGAGATCGATATTTTTTTCTTCTGCAAAATCCCATGCAGCCTTTTCTGCCAGTGTCTTTGACACAAAGTACATCTGTAATAGATAGTATTAAACAGTGCACAATTGAAGATTAAATACTTATGGAAGGTATGGAAGAGAACTACAATATTTTTTTCCTCTTCAACTCTTTATTTCAATGGAGAAAAGTGAGAACCAGTTAAATGCATGATTATATTTACAAAACTGAAACATAAAGAATGAAAGTAAAATGTACAGTGTGATATATATTGTATGTTCATAGAAATGAAAAATCTTAATGATTAAAATATGAATTTACTTACCCAACCAGTCATCTTTACTCTTCTACAAAATTCAACGTTGCTCCAACACTTCTCATCAAACACCATATCTGGGTCATAACTCTCTTGTAAATCAACTGTCCCTGCTGATGATGTAAAAACAACACGCCTTATAGACTTCGCTTTAGCACATGCTCTCAACACATTCAGAACCCCATTAATGCAGGGCTTTATCACCTCATTCTGATACACACCCACAATAGTACCATATGATTACAATTGTATCACAACCATAGATGATTTCAAACTTGCCTGTGTGATGTTAAATCAATGTTTTGAAATACTCATCATTATGACCTATGACAAAGAAAACTAAACAAACAATATAAGCAAAAAACTTACCTCTGGATCTTCAGATTCAAAATCCATGGGAGTGGCCATGTGGAAAACACCTTCACAGCCATCTATGGGAGAATCAAAGCTGCCTTCATCATCCAAATCAGATTTCCAAAGACTCAATCTTTCTTTGGCACCAGGAAGGTCCAGAAGGTGTTTGGTCTTTATTGGATTTGCTATATGACACAATTATATTTTAATTAAATATTATAGACTGTTATATAGGAAAAATAAACTTCCAAATATGTAATCTGTATCTGTGTTACAAGTACAACATTTGAGAACACAAAGGATAATCCAAAGCATTAATTCTAAAACACATAACACAGTTACATCCAGAAACAATGAACCAAAGCAAACAATTTTATATTTTTAAATTTTATAATAAAAAATTAGCTTCAGAATGCCCCATCTGTTACTGGGTAGTTATTTTGCAACTATTCTTCTCTCCTGTCATTAAAAAACTGCAAATACAACTTTCTACATAAAACAAATACAATTTTAATGAAGTTTAGGTCCAAACCAGTCAACTAGTTTAAAGAATGTTATATAAAACTTGGGCTATCATAAAAACAATCTTCTTATGAGTAAAGACACAGTTTGTTAAGTAGAACAACTACAGGTAAACTAAATAAATAAAAGAAAACATACTTGGGTCTCTTACTGTTGCTCTGACAGTATACCCTTGTTCCAGCAATCTCATAATCATCCATGATCCCACATACCCAGCTGCACCTGTAACACACACTGGACCTTTAATCTGCTTTGCATCCTCCACATGCGCACCATTATTTTCAGTTTCTTCTGAGTTTTTGTTAACCTGTTGAGGCATTTTTACTTATGAATTCAAACAGGGAGATTACTACTATTGGTTCAGTGTAATGTTCCAGGCCTGCCTTCCTTTCTTCATCCGTGCTTACTGGCATTTAAACTATAACATCCAACCCACCACTCCTCTACAGCAAGATTTTGAAGGGAAGACGAACGCGAGAATTCAGTGGTAGATTTAAGACTGGCTGGTAGACTAAATGATTCTGTACTGGACGAATGTGGACCATGAGAAACAGGATAATGTGCAGAAGAAATGATCCAAACGTCAATTTAAATGATACTTTTTGCAACAATGATTACCTCTCTATATCATTTAGGGGTTTCTTTATAAATATGTCCAAGTCTATGGAGCCCTTTGGTAAAATGCAAACAAATTTTGCTAGCCTAGTGAGTCTAGACACATATCACCCTACCTAGATTGGCTGGCAAGTCAAGATAAACTTTAGGGGACCATAAAAGTAGAGTCCACCTAATCCAATAAACATTTTTTAATTGTTTTAATAATGTCTCACTATGCTGACCTTTTACTTCTAGGTGGCATACTCAAATTTGGTGGGTGCATACTAAGGTAACTAGCAGTCTTTCTTGGTTGTCATCCATCCACACCTAACCATTATAAGACATTCTCTCATTACTATATTGCAACAATTATAATGAGATAATACTTACACAATAATAATTCTTTAGTTATTTAGGTTAATTAATTAATATAATTAATAAATAAGTAATTAATTAAGTATTTAGAGTTGGATAGATAAATTATGGAAATTAAATGTGAGGGATTGAGATATGAAATTTGGGAATAATGATGAAGCATATATATGATGCAACATTGAAATTAATGTCTTAGTACAAGGAAACAACATTTTTTGTCTAATATGTGCCTTTGGTACAAAACAACCTTTAAATTCATTGTGGATCGAATCTTCATCCCATAAGATTGATCCCACCCACCTCAAGAATGTCCCAACATGTTGAAGTCATCTATAACACATGAAATTGGCTTACTTCAATATTAGATGAATGCAACTTATTTCATCTTGATATTTTCTTTTTGATTGTTATGGACTAATGATATTCAAAAACACCTTAAGGAAATTGTTGAATTGCAAGGGTAGAGTTCTCCTAGGTTGCCCCTTGATTGGACCAAATTTACAATTGTGAAAATAATCAAAGATAACACTCTTTAGTGATGTAGATGTAATAGATTGACTTGGTGCAAAATTGGGTTCCTTTAAATAGTGTTCTCGAGAAAAGTGTTTCTAGAATGATTTGGACCTTGATAATAATTATAAATGAAAGCACATAAAATGCCTTAAAATACCAAAACATAGCTATTGATCGTGTAAATGTGTACCAAGTCAGATCATAATGGTGAGTAGAATAGGCACTCTCAACATGCTAACATTGAACCAAATTAACACTTCTTGCAACAATGTGTTCATTGTTGCCACATGAAAACTGTTTGAATTTGGAAGAAATTGGGATAGTCTTTTATAGAGAGACCCAATTTGCAAGTATATGTTCAAACAAATTTTTTTTAGGTGTCATGGATTGAGACTTGTTCTATCAAACTTTAACACTTTTTGGGACTTAGAGCTCTTTAGAGAAGTACTTAGATTGATGTATCTTAAAAGGATAATGATGTGTAGTAGTGACATGACATGTTTATAAGTGTTTACTAACCCAACCAAACATGTACATGCACCATTAGTTTAGTTTCATGATGTGCAAATTGTAAAATACTACTCTCCACATGCTAATATTGAACCAAATTGATACTTTTTGCAACAATGCATTTTGTTGTCACCACAAGCATGTTGTCTAGTTGGAAAAAATTAGGGTTTTTTCTATATATAGACCCAACACCTAGCAATAGGTTTAGATGAAAAATTTATAGGTGAGATAGATTGGGGGAATCATTTAATCAAACTTCAACACCTTTTGGGCCTCAGGGCTCTTGAGAGACATCATTAGATCAACCTAGCCTAGAAATATTGGGATGTGTGAGTAGTTTTAAAATGACATCTCTAGTAGCATTTACCAACCAACTCAAATATGTCAACTAAACTAGTTCAATACTATGACATGTAAATTGATAAATATCATTATCAATACCCTGTCACTAAACCAAATTGATATATTTTACAACAATACATTTGTTGCTACCATGAACAAACTATTTGGAATTGAAAAAAAGGGATTTAAGATTTTGTAAATGGACCTAGTGCCCAATATAAGTTTGAATGAAACATTCATAGTTTTCAAGGACTGAGAGAATTTCCCTATCAAACATCAACACTTTTTGAGTCTTAGGTCTCTTGAGAGATGTCATCAAACTAATGTAACCTAAAAGAATCAAGATTCATGGACAATGAAATTATACCTCTTGTAATATTTACTAGCCTACCTAGACATGCCAACAATTTTAATTTGGTTCCACCATGTGCAAATTGCATGTTTCTTGAGTGTTTCCAAGTACACATGTTTCTTGTGTGTTTCTATAGTTTTTCTAAGATTGCATAATGTTTGTAAGTTTCCATAGTGTTTCCAAGATTTCATGTTTCTTAGTTGTTTCCAAATTCAAAATTTTCTTCGATGATTTCATAGTGTTTCCAAGTTTGCATGTTTATTGGATGTTTCCATAATGATTTTATTTTATTTTTTCTTAACTTTTGTGTGCTCCTACTTGTATTTTCACATCTAAATTTCTTTTTATAAGGCCACATAACATTACCATAGACCTTCTAATCTCTCAAACGAGCTTATTTATCATTCTCCTTTCATTGTGGAAACCATATAAAATTCACTATTTAGCATTGTACTAGCTTTGGATACAATGAAATATCACTTTTCTATACATTTTCAACCTTCTAAGGCTTATAACTTGTTGTCCTTGTGAATTATTAGCTTTGTATTGGATCCCTTACGAACATTCATGTGTATTTTAGTTTCTAAAGACCATTGAGATTCTCCTTGAATAAATCTTGTTTTATAAATAAATCCCTTGATAGTTTCTCCTTCAATAATTATTTTTGTATAAATAAACCTCAAAACAATAAAAAATTTATATCATCAAGTTTTTAGATGATTTCTTCTATACGTAATATGTACTAATTATGATGAGATGTTTTCCACCCTTTTAAGACTTAATTTATTCTAGGTATCACTTCTATTTTTGTGATTTTTAGTAACTCTTGATATAACCACATATTTTATTTGGCTTGTGGAGTACTATTATTTGTTTGATTATGGTCATATCTCATTAATCTCATAGATATTGGGTTTTCTCCAACAAATTCTTTGTTATAATCTATTTCTTGATTTTTTTCAATGTTGTTCATGTTTATTGATTTCCTTTCACATTTAGTGATTAAACAACGTAATTTATAACACTAAATATTTTTTTTACTAAGCAATTTATCTGAAAACAACAAACAAATTATATTAGCAAGCCAAAAAGTAGCCTATAATATTATTTTGCATAAGTAATTTAGGACACAAAATTTAGTATGCTCACCTTCATCTTTCCTTTCATTACTACATAAACACAAATTTTTAAAAGCATGTGCAAACAATCATTTTTTTCATATTAGAACTACACCTAACTTCTTTACCATCAAAGGAGGTCATGGCCATATTTCTCTTTTTCTTTCAAATCTATGAATGTAATTTTTGAAACATAAAAATGTGGGGACCCTAATTTAATTTCCAAAACCTAAGGTATGTTCCAACATTTCTAGGATTTAATTAGGATGCAAATCAACAAGGTGCATAGATTGACTTACAACCTCCAAGGTGAGTCAATCAAACCTGGATTTGATTCTTTTGAGTCATAGGAATGAATTGGAAATGATTTGGAGTGATTTCCCTAATTAGATTATATGATCTAATATGTAAAATGTAAAATCTTGAAGATAAATAGATGAAAATTGTGATTTGCAAGTGGATTTGGAAAGTGTAGACTGATGTGTGCCTATCACCAAAAGTTGGATTTAACATTCGAAGAGGGACTCAGTCACCTTGAGGGTGAATGTTTCTTTGATAGGGGGTCCTTAAACTATTTTTGCAATCCTCTGGTGCTAGATCCAAGCTCTTGATTCCTAGTTGTAAACTTTTTGAAATGTCCTTAGTGAATTTTGTATTTGAGTTTTTATGGTTTGACAACTTTGATGACAAAATATGCAATAATTAAAAATTTCCTTTAAGATTCCTTTGATCCTTTCCAAACCTACAACTTGCACATTCAAAGAGGGAGAAAATGTTGTGCCATAAAGGGGCTTGCCTCAACCAAAGCCCATGTAAGTATTTCACTTCCACAATGGAAATTTCAATGATAGGAATGATAATTGAAAGGAAGGAATGATGAATGAACAAAATGCTACAACTCACAACCCTTTAATGGCTTTTTTGAAGGACTAAAGTCATACACATCACCTCAAGGATTTGGATCTTGCTTGCTTGAATACTTGAATGCTTTGGAGACCTACAACAAGGGTTAGCCTTCACAAAACATGAACATGAACACACATAAACTTACATAGAATTTAATATGATGTTGTATCTTGAATTATTGTAATAATGCTTTTAAATGCTACTCTTAACTTTCTCAATAGTTCTCTTGATCATAAGTTTTCCAATATATATCATGTTTTATTTCAAATGATAAAATAACTAGATATTTATAGGTGTTTATCCAATTTCCTTAAAATTAGATTTCAAAAGTCAACACTTTGTCATGCCCCCACCAAATTAGGGTTAACAGTCCTTAATTGATTGATAAACAAATTAGGCGATCAAACTTCATAAATCATAGCTAACCTATATACTAAGGGAGTGAATTAGTAGTAATGTGTTTAAAAGGGGCCAACTAGATTAGAGGGAAATTATAAGAAAATTAATTTAAAAAAGGGCTAGCTAAGACTAATCAAAGCCAAGTCTGACTTAGGGATATTAATAGTAGCAATTTATTATTAATTTAGGGAAAAGCAATGATTTAGTAGGCATCAACAACTATTCCTAATGCAACGATAAAGATGCTAGTATAATGAGTAGCAATGAATATTAATAATAGCACTTCTTGTGTTAGTTAAATTAAATAAGGATGTGTCCCTTGGTAAAGTCGTCCCATTTTATGAGAGATGCATCCCTTCATAAAAAGTGATGGGATATATAAGTAAGGAAAATGAGAGATAGATGGGGAGTTGGAAGATGAAAGAGATGTAAAAATATATCTGCAGACTTGAACAAATCTTAATTTGATTACATGAATAGTTATCAACAAGGAAGAATGAAGGAGAATATGACACTATTTTAGAGCATGAGAAATATAATATGGAGATCTAACAAGTAGATGCATAGGAAGTAGAAATAAATGAGAAATTTGGAGAATTCTTCTTGGTATATAAATAGAGATAAACAACAAATGAGGATGCAATATAAGGAAACATGATAGGAGATAGAAAGAAATATAATATCATTAAGAATTAGAATAGATACCTATTTAATGAGATAAATATATGATGATAAATAATAAATCAATGATAATATCAACTGAAGATAAAGAAGATTAGACAATTGATCACAAAGGAACCCATCCAGTCCATCACAATAGGATGTTACTATCATATATACATATACAGGGGTATTTTTTGCCATTCATTATCTTACATCTGTATAAATATTTCCATGAATAATGAAAGAATATTTTATGTATGATTTCTTATGATAGAATAGAAGATATGTTTGATAGTTTGGAACCCACCTTGTAGGAAGGGCTTGGGGTGTAAGAAAAAGAGGTAAATGAGGCTAGTAGGTATCCAATCAGAGGGCACTTACATAGAGAGCTGAGTTGCCCACTTATGGCCCTTACACAACTCCACAAGGTGGTAAGTGTCTTCAGGGGGTTGGAACACTGAGGGCGAAAATAGATACAAGTTGCCAAGGGGAAGGGCTATGGTATACACCCTCTTAGGCTAGGTATATGGCTTCAGGTGGACCCATCATGTCCCTTCTCCCCAAAACCCTGATATGTTTACATCGTCGATAATATATGGATGTGATGTAATTGTCTAACTCTCTTAAGCATATATATTTATAAATATTGTTCATATGGTGTTTTGCAAAATTCAAACCCAAGATTGCATTATTGAAGAAATGTTTTATTTGGTAAGATGAACCCTAACCCTAATTTTCTATAATTTGTGATCAATAAGAAAATTCTAGGTCATATCAGGATAGGGATATTATAGTGGTATCAAAGCATGTTCCTGTCAACTTGTGTACAAACCAACTCTAACTAGAATTAACTATTCAAGCCTTCTTCTTAAGTATGCCAATCACGTGTTTCTATATTTATGAGTCTTCCATGTGTATACTTATGACTTGTGTGTATTGATATGTATAACTTGTGATTTAAGTGTATACTTTGCAACTTACATGTATTCAAGTGTATAATTTGAAACTTACATGTATTCAAGAGTATACTTTGCAACTTATGTGTATTCAAGTGTACTTTGCAACTTACATGTATTCAATTGTATACTTTTCAACTTACATGTATTTGTGTGAATACTTTGTGACTTACATGTGTATACTTCATGACTTACATGCATTCTTGTGATTTGTGTGTATTCATGTGTATACTTGGTGACTTCGTGTATTCATGTGTATACTTTGTTGGTTACTTGTATTAATGTGACTTATGTGTATTCATGTGTATACTTTGTGACTCATGCGTACCTTGTGATGTATGTGTATTGATTTGTATACTCCATAAACTACATGTATGTATACGCATACTTCATGTATTACCTGTATGCCTCTTGCTTCTTGTATATACTTTATGTATTACGTGTATTCACATGTATGCTTCATGTATTACATGTATTCATGTGTGTGCTTCATGCTTCCTATATAGACTTCATGCATTACGTGTTTTCCATGTATTATGTGTATGCTTTGTGCTTCATATACTTCATATGAATTCTTCATGCCTCTTGTAGTACATTTATTCACATGTACTATATGTATCCTTCATGCCTCATGTCTTACGTATACTTCATGTATTGCATGTATCTATGTGATTTCTTCATGCAAGATGTGTCTTCAGCAAGATCACTCCATGTATGAATGTGATTACTTCATGCTTAAAAATTATGAAAATGTTAAAAACTTTGTTTGTCAAAATGTTTCATGAGTTGAGAAGCACTAAAAAATTTAACTTATCTAACATTGAATTATTATTAGTATTCCAATTCCATAAGGAAGAGTTGTAATTGTTTAAGTGAAAAGGGGAAACTTCCCCCAAACTTGTTATAAGAGGGAGAACACTTCATTTGAGAGAAACATCTCTAGAATGTCATTGAGAATAAAAACTTAAGTAATTTTGTAGGAGAATTAAATTAAGTCCTCAAGAGTGGTGATGATGAGTGGCTCTTTCAAAGAAATATATATAAAAGATAAATCAATTTATTGACATAAGCAATCATCATTCAAGAAATCAAGCAAACTTCATCGATCTATTTGTCAAGAAACCAAAATATCAAAAGTTTCCAATAAAGGAACAAGCAATTATAACCACCCAACATAGTGAATCTAATGATATTATTGCCATCACTAGTTGCCACAATAACTTAGGCACAACCAAAAGATACAAAGATGGGTTAAGATTAACTTTCAAACTTCGAGATATAAGTGCATTGAGGTATCATCTTGACCTAGGATGGTCAATATCTTAAAATCCAAATGATATTTTTGAGGAAATGTAAATAAATATGGGAAATCTATCTTAAGGTTTATTCATCAAGCTTCATGAAAGAGGACACAATTTTTCTAATAAAATCCATTGTATTCATTTTTGATAAACCATAATCCACAATCAAATCCATAACACATATAATCTATCACTCTCATAGAAACAATAGTGATGCATGGATTGACCTTGTAATCTACAAAACTTGGAACTGGTGATATAGAACACATGTCGAGATTACTGCATCCAAGGCCTTTCTTCTCCTAAGTCATTTTTCTTGATTAAGTAGCTCTACATCCATGATTAGGATTAAGAATATCAATTTAAATTTAATACAAATCAATTTACATTATGGGCCCATAATCCACAAATTTGAGGATCATTATTGCCTTTCAAACTTTGGAATAAATTGATATTGCTTAAAGGAATCAGGTGAAATAAATAACACTTTTCCAAGATATGAAAATGGGGATATGTCAAAGAGGAATGATAACCTCAAATTAGATTGGAGGTTGGTACAAGAATTAGATATTAGGGAAAAATCCTTTTGTTGCTTGCTAGGAATGCTAAACTATTGTACATCCTTTTGTTTGACTTGATCAATCCCATAACTTTGTACTTAAGTATTAATTACTTATGGGAATGACATATGTTTGAATAAAACACTATAAGCTCCTCATTAGAAATAAACTTGTCACAAACTTTGTTTGAATGTTTACACAAAATAAAATAATACTTTTACCATTCAAACATCTATATCCTTTACATAAATGCAAAAATGATTTGACACAGAGGATTGGGATCTTGATATTCACAACATTCCTGCAATCCATCATGACTTTGGATTTCAAAAAAGGGAAATGAAAAGTTGTATTATTGCCTACGATCCTTGAGGTAATGAAATGAGAGAAAACTTGTCTTAAGTAGCAAATCTTGCCAATTTCCAAAAATCTCAACTTTTTTGGTGAGAGATATTGGGAAATAATAGTGGATAAGATAATAAATTGCCCTTATACATTAGAGGATGGTATTAACCTTATTAGTAGTAAACCGAGATAAAGAATACTAATAGTTACTCTCCAAGGATATAGGGTCAAATATAACCAAAACAACCATCAATTGGTTTAGAATTCTTACAATTGAAGCTAATATTGCATGCGATTGCTTGAGTGTAGAAATTATGGATGCACAATAACCCTATGAAGCCGCAAACTTCAAAGGATCTTAACCAAGAAGAATATCACCCACACGAGAAAGTGTTGCAACTTGAGCATGCAATGAGATTCTATTCATGATACATGAAACAACATACAAATGCCTTGTATTTAAATAGGCATGAATAAGATGCAGTATGTAATATGATAATGACATGTGTCATAATCCTATGATATGAGATAACTAACTACCTACCTACAATAATGTGAAGTCTTAGATAAGGCTTCTAGAAGGAATTGTATTTCCTATGCAAACATGTGAAGGGGGATGACCCCATTATAACTAATTTCCCAGTGAATGCAACCTAGGAATAATATAATTAAATTCCTAAGTAAAATTATGCAAATGAATGCAACTAATTGCTTGCAATTGGGCAAAGAGGAAAAACCTATGGGAAGAAAACCCATCTCCAAAAAGGAGATAAATGCAATACAAAAATAGAAAAGATCAAATGATGGAAGAGTGATGTGTAGAGGTCTCAACATCAATACCCCCCAAGTGCTACAACCATCACAAGATACAATATAATGATAAAAAATGGAGACTATATAGCCCCCTCCATAATGAAGGGAGATTCCCTCAAGGATATCCTCAAGACTTGTGGGAGAATGGAGAGCCAAATATGCAAGACCTATCACAAAACCATCTAGATACCACAAATCTGAACAACTAAATGCATCTTGTTGTGCTAAAATAAATCTCAACTATGAAGAAGCAGGAGATGAAGGTGGTGCCATACAAAGAAGAGCCAAATATAACTGTCCACCACAACCTTGGTGAAAATTACTTCTCACTATAGAATCAAGAGAATCAGGAACATGTGGATTATCATCCTGCCAAAAGTGGGAGAAGGTATATACCCTTGACTAATGATCAACCACACCTACAACAATGAGCTCATAATATTAATTTTGAATGAGTACTGACTCACATGTGAACTAAATTGTGTTGCCCCCTTGTGCAATTTGATAAAATGAAAGGAGATTATGTGCTATCTCAGGAATACATATTGCATCATGAACATGCCATGTACCCAAAGTGACATCACACATACCAATTACATGAACCATAGCAACATTAGCAGTACAATTCCTATCAAACTCATGTGCTTTAAGTGACCCTTGGATGATGTTGTAAGGGGGGTCACTAGTACTACTTTTGAGAATTTGGTTTGATTTCATGATTTTGTAATGTGGTGTTTTGGATATTGCTATTTTGATTTTTGGACATAGTAAATCCACATGTTGGGATATTTATTGATTTTTTAATGATGTGGTATGGTTATCTAATAACATGATTTTTTATTTTTTATCATGTCCATTTGGCTAATATGGTATTTGTAGACACTTAAAAATGACCTAGGCTTGCAAGCTTCATTTTTACCACTTTCGTCCTAACATAATTAATACATTTAATTATGTCTTTGGTCCACATTCGACTATTAATTAAATAATTTATAATTATTTAATTAATTCATGTCTTTGTATTCTTCATGATTATTAAATAAATAAATTTTATTTATTTATTAAATACGTCATTAATTGTCTAAGTCTTCCCTTAATTAAATAAATTTCTTAATTTATTTAATTACCCTTCATCATATATTTCTTCCTGATTATTAAATAAATAAATTTTATTTATTTATTTAATATGTCACTAATTGTCATAATTAAATAAATTGATTAATTTATTTAATTATTTAGTCTTATCTGCTAAATTAAATAATTAAATTTAATTATTTAATTGCCAATTAATATTCCTCTCATTTTAAATAAATGAAATTATTTAAAATGTCATCACTTTCTTAACTGTCAGTCCATTTTGGTAAATAATTTGAAAAAGATTATTTATTGTCTCACAAAATCATTATTTTGAATTAATTTAATTCAAAATGGTAACTACTCTTCTAAAAATCAAGTAATCGGGTAGATTCTTGATTTTCCAAATCTGATCTTCAGTCTAAATCTTATTTTCTTAATTTTTTGAATCTCACAAATCAGGCAGTCTTTATCCTCTTGATTTTCGAAAATCTTTATTTTCTAAATTAATTATTTCATTTATTCTCCACTGTCGATCCAATTATCTAAGATATTATTTTGACCGTTCAATTAATGAATTTTCCCTAACCCTAATTAGGGATTCTCAGACTTAATCTAGACCTTTCATTTTAGGTTCTTGTCATCAATTAATCTCATTCGTCCACTCAAAATTGTGTTTTCTATAAAAGTCAATTTTGCTCATAATTTTGGGATCTGACAACTTCATTTTCGAATTTAGGCATTATAGTCATTTGGCATTAGTAGTCATTATTTCATTTTTAGCATATTGTCATAGACATAGACATTATTCTATCAAATCCTTCAACATTTGCATAGGGCTTAGACATTACTTTAGGTTGCTCATTTCAAGTATGAGGGCCTCATCTGATTTGCTACAAACTAGAAGGTGTAACAAAGGTGAACCATGGAAGATGAAGATTTCTGGTAACATTGTTCCTTTTGTTTTCATTATATTTCCTTTGTGCTTTGTTATTTCATTGGATTTTGATGTTTATTATCTAATAAGCTAACAATCTAATTTTCCATAGATACATTTGGTGAACCTGACATTTTGTAGAGAAATTTGTATGTGTTCTTGTTTGTTTTCATTGTTTTGCAGGTTACAACCAAGAAGTCATACAAAATCCCGCCACCTTCATTTGAGTATAGAAAAATGGGCGAATAAAAGATTTTAAAATATTTTCTGGGTTTTGTAGATCTTGGTATCAACTTTTCAAAAATTCAAATAGTTTAAAATTTTGTTAAGATTTGAGAAAGTTATGGCTATTTTAGTGATCACTGTTTTTTTTAATTTCATTTTTAAAACCCGCGTTTTCTTTTGCCTATAACATTTTTTTTTGTGCAGAATCATGGAAAATCCTTTCTGGGTTTTGAAGGTTTGATTTTTAACTTTCCATGGATATCTACCACTTTAAATTTTTTTATGTTTGGAGGAAGTTATCACTATTTTAAGTTTGCTGTTTTCATTTAAGTTTTTATTTTTTCATTTTTTTACTAATCTTTGTTGGTAGCATATGGCGTTGGAGTTTTTCGTGGGTCAAAGACATTTATTCAAACTACTGACATGTGGTTTTGCAGCTACATTTGTTGAAGATTTATCTCTTAAACCACATGTTTTTATTTTTTAATTTAGGATCATTTCCTTTGGTGCCTTAAAATGAATTTTGTTTGCAAGTGTCTGATTGTGTTTGAACAAATGGTAGGTGATTATGCTCTCACCTTGTGAAAACTCAGTGATTAGAAAACCAGACCCATTTTATCTATTGTATACCCTCACGATTTGGTATATCGAAGTATCCTTTCCCCTTGCGCACTTGTGTGATCCTGGGTGTAAGAGAAATGGTTATTGACTCTAGAACTTGGGCCTGTTCTGGTGGGAAAATGTACTCACCCCAGGATGACTCAGACCGGTAGCACCCTGACACCGAGGGACTTCCAGTCGATATATAAAAGTGGGTTCTTGGGGAAAGTCCAAGAATCACGAGTGTGGTTCCGATGAGATGGATCCGAAAGGGGACTCTCGCCGCATGGATCATGCCCCACGAACAGAATGCCCAAATTAAATACCCCTTGTTTTAGTGTTCAACCGTTCTTTGGCCGTTGCTTGGTATAGTGTAGGGTACAGTATCATGCCCGAAGACACTCACTATTGATCCCCTTGAGTAGAGATAGCAGTTTTGGGAAGTCACTACCCAAGAATTTAATTTGGTGTGCTCGAATGACGTTAATGAGCCGTGGAGGGGAGCCAATGCCACCAAAATTCTAAGCTATCCGCTCTCGAGAAGGAAAGGTGTTTATCACCAATCTAGGGTATATCAGTGGGCTATACCAAGTATAAAAACCCTTGGCCTATTAGCCTTTTAGGATTGTACTTGTCTCATGTGTGCTTGCTTACAGTTAAATATCATGCTTGCAAGTGTTTTCTGGATACTGAAACAAACCAAACAATGGTCAAAACATCTAGAAACAACCAAGTCAAACATTAGACCTTTTTTGACCCATTTCACAACATGAACATGCAATCTTCCATGAACATGCCATCTTCATCACAAAACATTTTTGAATCATTCATACAAAGAGACCAAAATGGACGAGTATATGTCAAAAACTTAGAAGCTGCAACGCAAAATCCTGATATAGTCTCCTTTGTAAGAAAATCGATCTTACATGACCCTCAAAGGTATCTAGCCATTCTTTTGGACCAAGGGGCTAAGTTACCACAAGGCTTTGACATAAATACTTTGCCACCTCCATCTGTCTACCCTCACCATCAATAGTCACTTGACATAACTCCTACCAGTAATTCACAACAAACATCCACTTATCACCCTTATCCTAACCTTGACAAGGGAAGTCAATTATCCACTAGTCCATTCCATGTCTCCACATCATATGCTAATCCTTCACCTATTAATCATGTCCAAGTCTGCATCCCTTATCAGCCATCTACCAACTCATGTCAAGTCCCCACATCATACCATACCGATCCGGTCCAAGTCTCCATGTCTTATTTCAATCAACCTTACACCAATCCAGTGGAAGTCTCCATGTCATATCCTTGTCCTTCAATAGTTAATCCAATCCAAGACTCCATGACATATCCAGTCCAAGACTCCATGTCCTACCCTTTTCCTTCACATAGTAGTCCAATGCAAGTCCCCATGTCCTATCCTAGTCCTTCACATACTAGTCTAGTCTAAGTTCCCACGTCCTATCCTAGTCCTTTGGTCATTAATCCTTTTCAAGTCACCCCCTCACAAGCCACATCTAGTCATGAAAATTCTATCATAGTCCAAAGTCAAATCCCATTTAATAAACTTGAGGATACATGTCAAAATGAAAGCCCAAAGCATGACCTTATAATGTCACCCTCATTACAAGAACAAGGTAGTCCATCCCATGACCTTATTTCCGATTGTATCATCCATGACAACCCCATCTTTGAACAAGACCCCATCATTGACCAAGAAGTCCAAATCCATGACAACCCCATCTTTGACCAAGACCCTACCATTGACAAAGAAGTCCAAAACGATCCACTCCTTGATCTTTACACCATTCATGATCAAACACTTGCCGAACCTATACAAGCCTTGTCTATTAACACTTCCCACGATGAGACACTTGCCTTCATGGGACACATAGACGATATTTCTCTAGAACAAGAATCTTCCACTAAGGACATGCTTGCATATGATCAAGTTATAGATAAAATCATTGGACTCTATGACACTAAACATAATGATGGATTTGACATTGCTTTGGAAGCACCAACAAAATCATCTAAACCTGACATGCCACACGATCAGACCAAAGATATCAGTCAGGAATATGTCCAATATGAAAATGAAGCTAAGACACTTTATCAACTAGGGTCATCTATCTTTGTCAGAGCAGGCTTTCTTGTAGATAAAAATATTACAAGTGACAGTGTCCATAGACATCATGATGGGTTAGCATCTTGCTTTCAAAACAATAAATACCCCATCGCAAATAGAATCTATCAAAGCATGCAATATCAAGGCAAAGGACTAGGAATACACGAGCAAGGAATTCTAGAACCAATACAACTTCAGGAAAATTACAGACATCAAGGTCTTGGTTATTCCTCAAATAGCAAATCAAATGATGCCAGTGGTACCTCCTCGATACTAGGGGCAACCTTGTCAAATACAAACGTCAAAATGGAGTCTATGAGAAATCCTTGTCATAAGATTACTGCCAACACCCCCTCCACCCACACCATAAACCATCATTCTATCATGAATCAACCTCCCCTTTGCGACCAACAAAAACAAAAGTCTTACAAATCAAAAGATCAAAATCAAATGTCAAAGGCCATTGAATCAAACAAAAGGAAAAGTGGACAAATGAAATTAAAATGGATCCCAAAGAAAGATGGATCAAACAAAGACACCAATTCAAATACAAAAGTCAATCACAATGTGGAGCCATAAGACAAGAGGACTCCCACATATAACACATGTCCACCTCCTTCAAAATGGTCATTAATCAAGACATATAAAAGTGTTGGTTCCAAACACCATCCCTCCAAAATCCGTCATCCACTATCCCAAGTTTGGAAAATAAAAAGTGATTTGTCCAAATGTCCAAACAACCTTTCCATGTCCACCATCATTTGTCATAATCTTACATCTCGCCTAAAGTCCAAAAATCCTACGTCACAAATCCGTCACATCATGGCAGCAACTCTTTACCACAAGGACTCTCATGGCACTCTATTGCGATGTGCGTATTTTGATAAGGCCAACTCTAGTATCAGAAAGGATCACAATGACATCGATCAGTTGTATACAAGTGCTACAATCCTAACAAGACAACTCCTTCAACAAGGTCATTATTGGCATATCATGGCACCAGTCTCTACATCGACACTGTCGGTGGATTCAGAACTATTAGTGGTTATCTAAAGTATCCAGGTTATCCACAAAATCAGAAATACAAAAAAAATTAAAAAATTAAAAAATCGTCACCCTGATGAAAACCTGGCAAACAGGGGTCTTGGTGACACCAAAAAAATCAAAAAGTTAAGAAAATAGTAAAGAGAAAAATTTCATCCAATGGTGAAAACCTGGCAAATAGGTGCCATGGATAAGTACCATGATGAAAACATGGCAAACAAGCGTCATGTGAAAAATAAATCATCTATGTGGAATTTTATACTTGGGGGCAAGTTGTCTCATTTTCCCGTCCCTTACTCTTAACATTGACATCTGACCATTTCATTCATATCATTTTCACACATTTTTCCCACTTATCTCTGTCTTGACATAAAACTGGCACACATAAATTATGCTTTGGGAAAACTCTTGACATGTCTATCCTTCGGTCATACACGATTCATGAAACATCATGTCATTGACCGTCATAGTCTTATTGTCCTTATACGACATAGTCCTTGAAAATCATATGAAAATTCCATTAGTCTCATGTCTCTCGTCCTTTACCAAGGCCACCTCTTATCCTTTCATTCCTATCACCTATCTTGGCTTCCCTTTGTCAAATGGTCTAAGGATAGTCATCATCCCATCTAGTCCTAACCAAGTCATTCCAAATGCAACGAGTCTAATCCATACAAGCACATTATCCAAAACATTACTTGACTGTGTTCCTGGTCTGGCTGTAGACCACGATACTTTCATCACATTATCATCATCGTCCTCACGTTGTTTCAGGATGTGTCCTTCCCACGTCAAACAATGTTGTCATCACATGTCAATTGGTATTCAGCTTGACTAGGGGCACAATCGTGTTTGTCCTTGGATTCTCATGTGTAGGCATCAGTCATTTGCATTTGTCATGATCCTCTTAAATGTCAAAATCCAAAAAAATCATAAAATGACAAAAAGACTGAAAACATCACAAAAAGTCCTGAAAAAAGACAAAAACATCATAAAAGTCCTGAAAAAAGACCAAAAACATCGTAAAAAGTCCTGAAAAAAGACTTAAAAATCATAAAACATCCTGAAGAAAACCACAAACAAAACATCAGACTGCTCAAAGAACACAAATGTAGTGTCATCTCTTGTCAAAGTCAGTCAGGTCAATCAGTCTTTGTCATTTGTCTGAACTATGTTGTCTCTGCGCATTTGCTACGTAGGCAAGACTCACATTTGAGTCCCCGAGACATTAGGTCAGTCCTTTTAGGTTTGTCAAAATAAAATCATGATGCAATCTTTGGTCACCAAGACAAAGTCATTGGTCGTGTCAAAATATGAGGTCTCTGAGTGTATGGCGTAGGCAAGGCCATCTGTCGATGAGCCCCTAAGGCTGCACTAGGTGAGTCCATTAGGGTTCATGGCATCACACTGACACACATGTCAAAAAGTCTTCAAGACAACATGAATCTTTCCCAAACTAACAAAACTCATCATGACAATCATTATCACAACAAGACAATCTCATCAGCACATATCATCATGACAATATTGACATATGGCCAACACAAGTCAAACTCAGTCAACACAAGTCAAACTCAGTCAAAACAAGTCAAACTTAGTCAAAACAAGTCAAATTATCGCAACTAGTCAAACTATCAACTTTTGGTTACCTTTCAGATGGGTCCTTCTGAAGAATAACCTCTGTCATTTATGCCTTAGGATGTGTCCTTCCTAGGAATTGGCATTGTCATCTGACATTTTCAAGGGATCCTTTCTGACACTTAAGGATCATTCCTCTTGACAACAACGTTCTTTCAGATGTGTCATTCTAAAGAACAAAACTCTGACATTGGTGCCTTAGGATGTGTCCTTCCTAGGCATCGTCCCTATCATTTGACATTTTTGAGGGATCCTTTCTAACACTTAAGGATCATTCCTCTCGACAACAACATTCTTTCAGATGTGTCCTTCTGAAGAACAAAACTTTGACATTGTTGCCTTAGGATGTGTCCTTCCTAGGCATCGTCCCTATCATTTGACATTTTTGAGGGATCCTTTTTGACACTTAAGGATCATTCCTCTTGACGTCAATGTTCTTTCAGAAATGTCCTTCTAAAGAACAAAACTTTAACATTGGTGTTTTAGGATGTGTCCTTAGACATTGACATTATTCAGGATGTGTCCTTCCTGAATATGACAACCTTCGGCATTTGTCATCTTGGCATCATTTAAATTTATATTGACACATCAATGCACTCGGCAACTAGACACACTTGGCAAAACTTGGCATTTGTTTTTGGTTTTTTATCATGTTACTAGTTTTTTAGCGAGATCCTAACAACGGGATTTAGAGAGAGCATCAACGTATCATGACATTTGTCTTGTCTTTTGACACTCATGTTACTAGTTTCTCAGCAAGATCCCAACAAAAGGATTTAGAAAAACAATGACATATCATGGTAATGGCTTTATTTTGTTTCTTTTAGGCAGTCATGTTGCTAGTTCCTCAAGGATGTCTTGGCAACAAGATTTAGAGGAGCAACGATGTTTCATGACTTGTCCTTTTTGTCTTTTTTTGCTTGTGGTTGATTATGACAAAGACTGGGGCAATAACACTCTTGGTATGAGTCATGATCATCCTTGTTTGTGACTACTTGTCTTATGTGATGGTATGACCTTGTACACCTTGATCTATGTCATATCATAGTGTTTGTTAGCCATCACAACAACTAGCCCAATGATGATTAAGAGAAATAAATATTAAAATCCTATGGTAAGGTTTTGAAGGATTTGGTTTAGGAACTAACATGCATCTTCTTTAATCATTTCATCTTCTCTCACTCATCTCATATAGGCATTGCATTCATATCATCATCCATATCTTTTTCACTAACATTTCTTTGTCTCTTCATATTCTAGTCTTCTCATTAATTTCGAGAGCAAACCCATGTTCTTCGAACTTGTCTTTCCTCTTGAGGGGGCATACCATAACCCTCCTCATCATTCTTCCTCATCTTATTTTGCATTGGGACATATTTTTGACTTATTTTCTTTGTCACAATGCGACAAGTGACATTATGACAAAGAGGGGCAAAATGTAGACACTTAAAAATGACCTAAGCCTGCAAGCTTCATTTTTACCACTTTCATCATAGCATAATTAATACATTTAATTATGTCCTTGGTCCACATTTGACTATTAATTAAATAATTTATAATTATTTAATTAATTCATGTCTTTGTATTCTTCATGATTATTAAATAAATAAATTTTATTTATTTATTAAATATGTCATTGTCTAAGTCTTCCCTTAATTAAATAAATTTCTTAATTTATTTAATTACCCTTCATCATATATTTCTTCCTGATTATTTATTTATTTAATATGTCACTAATTGTCATAATTAAATAAATTGATTAATTTATTTAATTATTTAGTCTTATCTGCTAAATTAAATAATTAAATTTAATTATTTAATTGCCAATTAATATTCCTCTCATTTTAAATAAATGAAATTATTTAAAATGTCATCACTTTCTTAACTGTCAGTCCATTTTGGTAAATAATCTGAAAAAGATTATTTATTGTCTCACAAAATCATTATTTTGAATTAATTTAATTCAAAATGGTAACTAATCTTCTAAAAATCAAGTAATTGGGTAGATTTTTGATTTTCCAAATCTGTTCTTCAGTATAAATCTTATCTTCTTATTTTTTCGAATCTCACAAATCAGGCAGTCTTTATCCTCTTGATTTTCGAAAATCTTTATTTTCTAAATTAATTATTTCATTTATTCTCCACCGTCGATCCAATTATTTGAGATATTATTTTGACCGTTCGATTAATGAATTTTTCCTAACCCTAATTATGGATTCTCAGACTTAGTCTGGACCTTTCATTTTAGGTTCTTGTCATCAATTAATCTCATCCGTCCACTCAAAATTGTGTTTTCTATAAAAGACAAATTTTCTCATAATTTCGGGATCCAACAACTTCATTTTTAATTTAATATTCATTATAGTCATTTGGCATTAGAAGTCATTATTTTCATAGACATTGTCATAGTCATAGGCATTTAGACATTGCATAAATCCTTCAAAGCTTGTTGTAGGTCTTAGACATTTGCAGATTGCTCGCACAATCAATCTGAGGGCAACATCATCCAGCAAGCAAGAAGGTATTACAAAAGTGAAGCATGGAAGTCTCAGCGATCAGGTATAATCATTTTGTATTTTAGCTCCAGCTGTTTATTTATCGATAGTTTCATTTGGATTCAGCTGATTGGGTTTAAGTGACTGCAATCACGTTTATTTTCTATTTATATTTTCATTAGTGTGCATTTGATCAGCTATACGATGAATAGTTGTCATTTGGGTTTAGCTGTTTTCACCACTTGAGGGTAGGAAATTGTGTTCATTGTTCAATTGATCAAGTTTTTCTTTTTGTGATGGCAGAAGTTAATCGATGCTTGGATTATCACTTGAGTTTAGATGATCAAAAGTGTTCTTTTGTTTTACCTCGTTTGGGTTTTCGCTGAACGTTGAAATAACGGGAGAATTCCATTTGCATTTCTCACATAATTCTGATATTAATTACGCTTTTGGGAAAGTTGTCATTTGGGTTGGGCTCGTTTCAGACGATTTCATCTGGGTTCAGATCACAATAGTAATTTGCGTTGAATCATTCAGATAGGCTTAGCTCGTGGTTGTTAGATTCGAGTATTTTTCCATTTTAGGATTGACTACTTCAACAATTTCATGCGAACTTCGCTCGCAATGATAAAAATGCAACGAAAAGTTCTAGCGGCTTTAGATGCTGGCTGTTTAAAACTTTGATGAAAGTAAGCACCTCACAGAAGCGCTTGGTTTGGCTTCTATGATTGGACTTATGCTTACAAGTAAAATGATCCGTGTTCAAAATTTTATAGAGTTTGCCTTGGTCTACGTCAAAACAAGTGTCAAACTTCTTCTCGAGAGAGGCTAATTGATAAATAATGAAATCAAACGAAATAACTCAAGGCGGACTTCTGTTTGGCCTTTTGGACGTGGATTCATTTAACTTGTAAAATAATCGGCTTTCATTGGCAAATGAGTGGTCTCTTAAATCTGGAGAAGCAATGCTGCACTTGAGCGTGCCAAATCATGAGTTTGATCGATTAGTTCTGTCACTCTATAGAAGAATATGACCAATGGGTTGGATTTTCATCCCAGATAAATGACTACTTCAAAAAAAAAAGCTTTGAACAGTTCTCATTTTGGTTTAGCTGTTTTTAGATACATAGATTAAGATTCCCAATAATATAATAACTTGAAAAATTCAGGTGGGTTTGACTGGTGGCTATTATTTTCAAACATTTTTCATCTGTGTTTAGCTCGCAATTATGGTTTTTTTATCAGTTATACATTTGAAGCTTCAGCTGTGTTTAGGCGGTGGTCATAAGTTGGAACTTCGTATTAGCTTTTTGTTATGATTTTTCTCATCGTTGCATTTGGATTTAGTTGGTAACATGAAGCTATTGGGTTTCAACTGATTGTAGTTATTGTAGTTTTAATATTTTATGAAATAGTTTATTATATTATTACATAAATAATGTATTGATTATTGATAAAAAAAAAATGGGTGGAATAGAATCCGGCTTCAAAGTTCAAAATCACTTATACTAAGCTAAGTTTAAGAAAAGTAGAGTATCATTTAATTCAAAAAAAGAAACTGCTACTTAACAAGTCACAAAGTTTTTAAGAACAAGTTATTAAAACTAAGCAGCAAGAGAATAAAGCCAGAAGTAGGAGGTAGATTCCAGTCATCCTGCTTGGATCTCCACTCCCCATTTGGTAAATCCTGGTCATCTGAAATAGGCTCCCAACTCTTTGTGCTGCAATATTCCTTATAGTCAGCTGCTCGAACAAGAGGAATAGAATGAAGAAAATATTGCAGTGATTGCCAGGCAAGGAAACTTGTCCCGACTTATAGGTGGAGTCAACACGCTTCATTGAGAAGATGCAGAGGAGGAGCAATGACCAGCCTGTGGATTAGGATACCGACTAACACAGGTTTCACAATGCCACTGAGAGCTATCACTGCAATGTGCAACAGTACATGTAGCATTGCCCCAACGAGCAATAGTACATTGTAGCATGCCCCAATGATCCAAAAGAGTTTGGAGATCGGCCACATCCAAAGTCACCCTATTAGCTTGACCCTGAGTCTGCAAAATAAAAAATAAAATTATAGCTCTAGTACAAATAGACTCATTTTGATACCTGAGTCAAAAGTTATGGCGATTTTTAAAAAGTTGTCCAATTAAGGCTTGAGGTGCCAAAATTAAGCCCCCTAAGGGCTAGCAGGTGGTCACCCGATGTGACCAAAAGCTAGTGGACTGGGCTGAGTGCTAGTATGATAATTGTTTAACCATTAAATTTAACACAGTCCTCCGTGACAACTATTTGGCTGCCAAATTTAAGATAGTCACTCGATTTTTAAAAAAAATTGCCAAAATAAATTTTCATCAAAATATGTAGTATTTTATATGAAAATGGGGTTTTTGGGCCTTTTGGATTCAAGGAAGGGTCAATTTTGGCCCAATGTGATTTAAAAAATAAGCTACCTCCCAAATCTGATAAAGACCTCCCAACTTCAAACCCTCATAGATCTAGCAAAATATGCCATATTTTGATGAACCAAAAGCCAATATTGGCTTTCTTTGACACCTTGGACTCAATGGTGAGCTTAGATTACCTCCAACATGTACCAAAATTAACATGAAATAAAAATCCACAAAGAGGAAACCCCCAAAACATGTGTTTTTTCAAGTTTTTTTGATTCCCCAAATCACCATAGGGTGAAAGGAAAGAACATACTCAAATTTACTAAAATTCACCAAGATCTCTCACTGGCAATAACTCTACCCTCAAATTTAAGAAGGAATTTGTAAGGTTGTGCTTTGGTATCATGTAGAAGCTAAAACTTAGCTCTATCTTAGGACCACTTGCAAAACCAATGAAAACCTTCCACAAGAGAGTATGCAAGAAATGAGCTTTCTTGATATTAATATCTATCAAATATGATGATGAGGTATATTACAAGAGTGTACAATGACCTTGCTTATATAGATAAGGTGTGATGAAGTACTAAATGCCAAAACATTAAATGTTGGTGTCATTATTAAATGACATGAGCCATCATTAAATGACCCAAGACTCTAATATTTAATAAAATATAAAAAGCTAAAATTTTATCTAAACAACTTAAATACACCTACGACCTAAGTAGACTTAACATGTAAATAGGACCCCACTAATAACTAGTTAGGAAAATTAACTATTTACACCAACACTCTATGTTTTGGCTTCATTGTTGGATATTAGAGAATTGATAGAAATTGTGAAATTTCTCTACAAGGCTCTTATAAAGGGTTTTTTGGGGGGGATTTATATTCAAGCTTGGAGATAATTGGTTGAGGTGGTAGTATTCCTTTGTTAGTGTAAATAGAGTCATGTTAGTGTAAATAGTCACTATCATACCTAGTTAGCTAATCATCTTTCTAGGATTGACCTACCTAGCTTAAGTGTACTTAGGTTTATTTTGATTTTGTCTCACTTCATATGGTTGAGACATGTGTCCTTAGGACTTGAGACACCTATTGATACTTTCTTACACATTGGTCAAGTGAGCTCAGAAGTGTCCCATCTTTGGAGGGGCAGTCATATTTTCACTCCTACCTTCTCACCTCATCATGCTTGCATATATATGCAAGGATTGATAATTATTTTTACACAATATTTATTTTGTATATTGATGGGCATACTATTGTGCTTATTTTGTTCACTTGTGGAAGTTTGTTTCATGCTTTTGATCTTGGCATATTATCCAATGCATCAAGGTGAATTTTGCACATATCCCTATCAATGGAGCATCAAATAGCCAAACAAACACCACTATTACATCTAGAAAGCTTGAGAAATAAAAAAATACCTTTTATTTTTACAATTTCAATAAGTTTTTTATTTTTTCAAAATTTTGGGCCTCTATTCCTATTGTACAAAAAGTTGTAAAAAAATGTTTTTTAGCAAACGGCCAATCTGCCCTCTACTCATTTGGGATTTTGGGTAGATACTTGCATTCTAGAGAGATTTTGGCCATTTAAGCCTGTTGCACACAATTTTGGTGTATTGCATGTATTTTAGCCTATTATTTTAGGGTTCGATATTTATTTGCAAGCTATTTTTGGCCTCTTTTTAAGGTATTCAACTAGTTTGCAAACATATTGTGGCCTATTCAGCTTGTTTGTAGGTAAACATTGGAGTTTATCATAGCACAATCTATTTTCATTGGAGGGATTCTATTATTGTTTATTGAAGGTTTAAAGGACAAGTAGGATCAACCTTCTCTTTGCATGTAGCTATCCCTATCCTTGGGCATCTCAAACTCTTCACCAATACCTACACTGTGGCTTCATTTCCAAAAAAAATCACTTTATCTATAGCTCAGAGATAATAAGTGCACCCACTTTATACGTTGCTTGTAGTGGAAGACATGAATTATAAGAAGGCTAATCTCATATCATCGACCTTTTTCTCTCCATTCTTATAGAAAATAGTGCCCTCCACCAGCACATCAAGCTCCACATATAGGTAATAGATCTGCCAACCAAATCCATGCAAAATTAATACAAATTCAAGTTTTCCAAATTCATTCTCCTCCAGCTGCAACCTCCGACTTTGGTATTGTCACACTTCTTTTAAGAGGCATTTCATATAATGGCACAAAATAAAGTTTCATATTTAGGTGGAAAATTGATTATTTCATACAAAAAATATTTTCTTATTTGAGCACCCACCTCCTACCCAATGACCTCCACATGCACCATTAATGACAAGTCACTATTGATATAAGTTGCCTTCATATTGGATGTTACTTTTTGTTTTTCTGTACGTTTCCAATTTATTTTGGCTACATTCTCTATCTCGCACATGGTCTAACCTCACAAGAATCATACCTCTCATTAGAGTTGTTAAGTCACAAAATTGCACCGGAGGGGTAATTTCACATTTAGCCTTACATTTATTACACCTAAGTGCATTTATGATAAGAACCTCATGGGTCAGAATTTTGTGATCCTAAGCCCATGAGAACCAATGATGAAGTGACAACAGTTTTCCACCTCATTCCCTAAAAACTAATGAGTTGGACACCTGTGCGACACACAAATGTCTACATGGTGTGCTAGCGTCCCGATGGTTTTATGGGTTTGAAATGAGGAATCTCAAAATCTTGAATTGTGACACATGTCCCTGTAGTCAGATTTTTTAGTGTAATGGTTCCTCCTGCCCTTGTAGCAACAAAACTCCCTTTCTTGCCTCATTTTGGGGGCTCTCTCAGACTCTTGACTTCACTCCTTCAATCTCACTCTATTCTCTACTTTTCCTTCTTACAATATCTCTTCCACAAGTGAAGCTCTGCTAGATTGAGGTCCCTCCAACAACCAAAGCTCTCTTACCAACATCCAATGATGTGTCTGTGCGTTCAAGAGGAAACTGAGGACTGTTGGTAACACTCTCTTGTTCTTATCTATTTATGAATAGATTAATTTGTTTACTTGATATTTTGTGGTGCGAGTTCTCCTCCTTGAGTGAGGATTGTTTTCACCACTCTATATTATCTACTTTGTCTACTCTATCTATTTATCCTATTTTTCATGGAGGTGGTAACACCAAAACAGGGGTTTGAATGTGGCAAGCCACAAAACAACCCCAAGATTTTTCCTCGTTCATCTTGTGTGCAGGTTGCTGAAGTGAGGCTTGGAGAAAGGTTTCAAGCGCTTGGTCGGTTGTAAGTTTATCCTTGGCCCTCCTTTGTATTTTATTTCATTTCTTGCTTTCTATTTATCTGTTCTGTCGAATAGACCTGGGGTCTGAGCATGTTAGTAGGACTTTAGAATATCTTTTCAAGGTTTTGGTTCTCTATTTGCCTTGGATGCCAGTGCATCCTTTGGACTCTAGCCCATTGGGTTGGTGTCTTGATACCACACTGTAGTCCTCTAGCCAAGAGCTATTCCTTCTAAGGAAAATATCTTGAAACCTTGCTCTCTCAGACTCTGAAGTAGTCTTGAATAATTATCCTTAATACAACCTTCTTTACAATTTTTTCATTCAATAACGCTTGAGGTAGTTAAGGGCAGTTTTCTCCCTGGGATTCTCTTGAGAACGAAGAGACTTGTGAGTAGTGAATTTCCCCCTTCTCTTACATTTTGGTGAACCTGATGTGAAGGATGTCATATATTTTTCTGCAATGTTTTAACATTTATGATAATGCTTTCTCTAATGAAGATTTTGATATGTTGGATGATGCTCTAGATGATTTCTTAGAAGCATCTTCTTCTACCTGTAGATCTTCTAAGCAGACTTATTTTTTGTAAACTAAGCAGTCAGTGAATGTTATTGTGGTCTCAGTGGCTTCCTTGAAGCCTAAGAGACCCATTATTTACCTAACCCGGCTATCTCCTCTCCTAAGAGGATTCATTCTATCTATGGGACTCCATACCATAGTGATTTTTCAAATTTATATACAAGGTTTGTGAGAGCCACAAACTCTACTTCTTATAATGTTGTTGGGAACACATATACCATAAGAAGAAATAAGCAGAACTTGAATCAAGAACCTTCTATTCATACACATCAACCTACTCAAGTTCCTACTTCTTTACCACCCTCAACCGATTCTTCCTTTGGCTCCTAAACCTGTGACTAAAGCACCTAAAGGCTATGATCTTGTCAAGCAACTTCGTGTTACTCCAGATAAGATATCGCTTTGGGATTTGCTGCAGACCACTTTGGTTTATCAAGGTACATGCTTTAGGAAAGCCTTGCAAAATATCCTCTTTCCTTCCTCCACTAGGTCGACGGATGTTAATGGGTTGATGGATCATATTCGTGCGGATTTCATCGAATATCATGTTTTATCTACAAGAACTTTTGCCCCTAGATGTGAAGTAAGCAGACCCTCTAATGATCATAGTTAACATTAATAGTATTGGTATTAGACGTACCCTTGTTGACACTAGTTTGGAGCTCAATGTTTGTAGCATGGATCTGGGTGCTGGCAAGAAGTTGAGTCCACTTTTTGGCCATTTAGTGGAAGTGTTTTCCCTGATTTTTCAGAATTCGACACATTTGACCTTAAAATTTGAAGCACTTAGAGATGGAATCTTGAAAAAATTCACTAATCATAAAATGTAGTACTCAGAGTCTAGTTTCCAAATATGTAATTTATTTACCCAAATGATACAAATTAATTTTCAATAGGCGTTTCTAAAAACCACTGTTTAAAAGTCATTTTTTTTTACCATACCATGCACATGTACGTCATCCATATTTTGACCTATATAATCATATTTTTCTAAATCCTTTTGGGAAAAGATTTATAACTCATTGAAGCACGCTTTCCATATTTTTTTGTAATTTTTTATTGAATTATTTTTTTTGTTAATTTTTTATTGGCCATATTTGGTGTTTTGAAAAATCGCCATGTACACGCATAAGATGACCTAAACTTATCATTTTTTTTTTTGAAATTGAAAAGAATTGTCTGAAGTACGCTTTCATGCTATCCGTTCATCAAAAAATAATGTTAATAAAAAGTTATTAAAATACTAAAAAACCCTGATAATTCAAGTTTATGGACATGTTTCAATAGAAATTAAATGAAAAATAAAAAAATTAATTCAATTGTAAAAAAATTTACATATTTGGAATCTACACTGTCTCATCTATAATGGGTTTTAATTTCGTGGAAAAATTCTACAAAAAATGTTTTCAGATGTATGCCCAAAGTCACTATTTTCTTGTGACATTGCTAGGACCTTCAACTTGCAAGTCAAACTAGGTCCAGGGCCTAGGTTCAGACCCCTAAACCTTTTCTCGAACCAAAAAACAAAGCACAAACTCAACCAAAAATTCATATTTTAAAAAATGGGATCTCATTCTAAAACATAATCCCATTTTATAAAAAAATAATTTTTTTATGCTTTTACGAATCAGGATCTCGTTTTGCAAAATGGGATCCCATTTTGAAAATTCCTAAAAATGGAGATTTTCCATTTTTGGAATTTTTTTAAAAATGGATAGTTTCCAAAAATGAAAACTTTTCAAAACGGGATCCCGTTTTGAAAAGTTGCCAAAAATGGAAACATTCCATTTTCAGAAATCCCATTTTTTGATTTTAGGCTTGGGATCTCGTTTATTAAAAAGCGAGATCCCATTTTTTGCAAGTTGATTTCATTTTTTTGCCTAAGGTAAAAACTTCCACGTTTTGTGGACTCATCTTCTTGCTCTTACCCATCTACTACCTAAAATTAAAGTTGATTCTTCTTCCTTAGCTACTTCTTCTCTGTATATTCGTGTATTTGATAATGCTGGTCGATAAGCCCTAGGCACGGTAATCTTTCCTTTGCGACTAGACCCTATTACCTCACCCACCTTAGTCTATGTGATGCCTAGCCCCTTACCTTACAATCTTCTCCTGGGTAGACCTTGGATTCATGCTATGGGTGTTGCGACTTCTACTCTACATCATTCTTTGAAGTTTGTAGCAAAAAATCAAGTGGTCATGGTCAAATTTGACCTTGAAGTTGTTCACCTTTGTGAGTTGGCAACTGTTGGTTGAGCTTCAGTTGTTTCCACTCTTAAGAATTGTATTTCGTCTCTAACCTCTAATGAAATGAGATTTCAACAAAAATCAGAATCTCCCATAAATTGTAAACCAGTTAGTTGTAAGTTTATCCTTGGCCCTCCTTTGTAATTTATATCATTTCCTGCTTTCTATTTATCTATTTTGTCGAATAGACCTCGAGTTTGAGCACATTAGTAGGACTTTAGAATCTCTATTCAAGGTTCTAGTTCTCTGTTTGCCTTGGACGCTAGTGCATCCTTTGGACTCCAGCATGTCATGTTGGCATCTTGATACCAGGCTATAGTCCTCTAGTTGAAAGCTATTCCTTCTGAGGTAGAGATCTTGAAGCCTTGCTCTCTCAGACTCTGACGTAGTCTTCTTGAATAATTATCCTTAATATGTGACCTTTGCAATTTCTTCATTCAGTAATGCTTGAGGTAGTTAAGGGAAGTTTGCTACTTGGGATTTTCTTGAGAACACAGAGAATTGTGAGTAGCGAATCCCCCTTCTCTTACAAGAGCACTCCAATCTCCTCACGTAATCCCCCAACTAGCTCCAACCACACGGGCTTGTTCAAAGTCCTCCAACAGCTCAAGCCTTGCCTCTTTATTCTCAAAAGCAACCAGATCGTGGATCATTCAACATAGTCACCCCTTTTAACTCGGCATATTGTATTAGCAGTTAGAGTTAACATTTGATTGCTAACATTTTTTCTCATACTAGTATTTTATGCTAGTAGTTATTTAATTTCTAGATAACTATCAATGCTTTGGAAAGGGGTTGTTTTCTTTTTTGCATAACTTACAAGCAAGAGGGTGTTTTTTCAAGTGTAAATGTTCACCAGAAAGCTAGTTCTATCACCAATATTTTAGCATCGAGAGGTTTTCAATTTGATGTTGCTTAATAGAAAATTTTAACCTCCAAAGTCAACATTGTGAGCAAATTTTGATGGGGTATAGCTTTCACTCCACTTATACGAGATTTTGCAATTTTTATTTCTATTAGAATTTTGTAAGGAATCTGATTTTACATGTATATGGGCTGAAATTTTATCACAAAATTGTAAAAATATCCCTATTTACTCATATATTGTTGTTCTTGGTTATAAGCCCATCCCCTTGGCTTCGTTGCCTCATTTTCTAGGTTTGAAACTTTATTTGCACCACTCTTAGTCTCCTTAGTTGGTAATATGTGAACTTTTAAAATCTTGTTGGCTTCTTGTTGTTTAGACTATTCTTCTTCCTTTTCTTAATCATTTAATTACTATTACACCATTTAAACCATATAATATTATAATAATACTAATATTAATTTAGTCATTTAATCCATTTAAATCTTTGATATAATTACAAATAATGTGATCTTAAACCATTATTGTAGCTATTAAAACCATTTCAAAATTTCAATACTATATATTCTTAAACACAAACATATTCAAACAATTTGCAGAGAGATTTTAAAGATGAAAACCATTTTGAAATAACACAGAAAAACATTATATAATTCAAATAATCAATGATCAAATAAATATCATCATCAATATTTACAATACAATTCAAGCAATAAGAAATGACATTTACAATGCACAAATAAAATAGATACAGATTCATCATCGCTTCATTAAAAAATTGATTAAAAAATTAAAAATAATATAATTCAATTTATTTACTGCAACACTATAGGAATTTTTTTTTAAATAAGAATCGAGGAAATCATAAAAATAAGTACGCTATAATTGAACCACACAAAAAACTGTCTTTTATTGAATTCTTTGAAAGTAGGTAATGGCTTCAGCACAACGGTCTATATAGGTGATAGCTTCTAAATTCTTTGAAAATATGTAATGGCTTCAGCACAACGGTCTACATAGGTGATAGCTTCTAAATTACAAAATTAAATTTATTCTGGTCATGTCATTATAGTTACCGAGCAAATTGTAAAGCTCGTTAATCCTCTGCAATTTTCTTTTGTTTTCTTACAGTAATCCCTTCTCCTTGCAGGACTTAATAGCACCATCAAACATGTCCTCCATGGTGTATTTGAATTGGAAGCCCATATCAGTCAGTTTCTTAGAAGAGAACACCACAGGTTTCAACGATTCATCTACATCTTTAAACCTGCCCATCACAATCAAAGTTGCAGCTAAATCCTGACCATGATAATGAATTCAAATAACAAGTACTTGGTTTTGAGAAAAAAATCACAAACACTTACTTGGTGGGTACATTGTACTCTGGGTACTTTTTGGCCAGCATCTTTGCAATTTCCACTATGGTGGTGTTCTCAGAAGAGCATATGTACCTCCCTTTGGCCTCTGGGTGCTCATACAAAAATATGTGAGACATGCACAGGTCATCTAAGTGAATGAGCTGAGCCTGCTTTATGATGTGGTAGTGAGATTCAGTCTCTGCACAAGCAAAAATTCAATGAGATTCCTAAAGCAGGGGACAGCACGTTTTGTATGTTTTTTTTATTAAGAGGGGTAAATGTTTTTGATTTGGAGTTATAAACCGGTGCGATCTCAAACAGGGGACCTCATTCCCAATATAAATTCTCAACAATTACATTTGAGGTTTGAATCTTGATGACAAAAATAACAACACAACAACTTAATCATCACACCATACCACTATTCACAGCAGGTTTTGTATATTACCTTTAAAACACTTGGACAAATTAATATAATCTGCACCTATGCTATACAGAGATTTGATGTAAAGACAAATTTTTCTCCTTACCGATAAGACATGTAAAGACAGGTTTATCTTCTAATTCATAATACCAGGAAAAGTTTATTTAAGTATTATTCTAAATTTACCTCTATGTATAGGTTTCAATTCTTAGTTTGTGTCTGATTTAGATAAAAAGAGAGTGGGAGAGGGAGGGAATATAAGTTACTTGTGAGGAGTGAAAGTGCAGTGATCATGCTGGGAGGCATTGTCTGCATAATGAAGGGCCCCACCACCAGAGTAGGAATAATACTGATGAGATCGATATTTTTTTCTTCTGCAAAATCCCATGCAGCCTTTTCTGCCAGTGTCTTTGACACAAAGTACATCTGTAATAGATAGTATTAAACAGTGCACAATTGAAAGGTATGGAAGAGAACTACAATATTTTTTCCTCTTCAACTCTTTATTTCAATGGAGAAAAGTGAGAACCAGTTAAATGCATGATTATATTTACAAAACTGAAACATAAAGAATGAAAGTAAAATGTACAGTGTGATATATATTGTATGTTCATAGAAATGAAAAATCTTAATGATTAAAATATGAATTTACTTACCCAACCAGTCATCTTTACTCTTCTACAAAATTCAACGTTGCTCCAACACTTCTCATCAAACACCATATCTGGGTCATAACTCTCTTGTAAATCAACTGTCCCTGCTGATGATGTAAAAACAACACGCCTTATAGACTTCGCTTTAGCACATGCTCTCAACACATTCAGAACCCCATTAATGCAGGGCTTTATCACCTCATTCTGATACACACCCACAATAGTACCATATGATTACAATTGTATCACAACCATAGATGATTTCAAACTTGCCTGTGTGATGTTAAATCAATGTTTTGAAATACTCATCATTATGACCTATGACAAAGAAAACTAAACAAACAATATAAGCAAAAAACTTACCTCTGGATCTTCAGATTCAAAATCCATGGGAGTGGCCATGTGGAAAACACCTTCACAGCCATCTATGGGAGAATCAAAGCTGCCTTCATCATCCAAATCAGATTTCCAAAGACTCAATCTTTCTTTGGCACCAGGAAGGTCCAGAAGGTGTTTGGTCTTTATTGGATTTGCTATATGACACAATTATATTTTAATTAAATATTATAGACTGTTATATAGGAAAAATAAACTTCCAAATATGTAATCTGTATCTGTGTTACAAGTACAACATTTGAGAACACAAAGGATAATCCAAAGCATTAATTCTAAAACACATAACACAGTTACATCCAGAAACAATGAACCAAAGCAAACAATTTTATATTTTTAAATTTTATAATAAAAAATTAGCTTCAGAATGCCCCATCTGTTACTGGGTAGTTATTTTGCAACTATTCTTCTCTCCTGTCATTAAAAAACTGCAAATACAACTTTCTACATAAAACAAATACAATTTTAATGAAGTTTAGGTCCAAACCAGTCAACTAGTTTAAAGAATGTTATATAAAACTTGGGCTATCATAAAAACAATCTTCTTATGAGTAAAGACACAGTTTGTTAAGTAGAACAACTACAGGTAAACTAAATAAATAAAAGAAAACATACTTGGGTCTCTTACTGTTGCTCTGACAGTATACCCTTGTTCCAGCAATCTCATAATCATCCATGACCCCACATACCCAGCTGCACCTGTAACACACACTGGACCTTTAATTTGCTTTGCATCCTGCACACGCACACCATTATTTTCAGTTTCTTCTGAGTTTTTGTTAACCTGCTGAGGCATTTTTACTTATGAATTCAAACAGGGAGATTACTACTATTGGCTCAGTGTAATGTTTCAGGCCTTCCTTCATTTCTTCATCCATGCTTATAGGCATTTAAACTATAACATCCAACCCACCACTCCTCTACAGCAAGATTTTGATTTTGAAGGGAAGACGAACGCGAGAATTCAGTGGTAGTTTTAAGACTGGCAGCTGGTACACTAAATGATTCTGTACTGGACGAACGTGGACCATCAGAAACGGGATAATGTGCAGAAGAAATGATCCAAAAGTCAATTTAAATGATACTTTTTGCAACAATGATTACCTCTCTATATCATTTAAGGGTTTCTTTATAAATATGTCCAAGTCTATGGAGCCCTTTGGTAAAATGAAAACAAATTTTGCTAGCCTAGTGAGTCTAGACACATATCACCCTACCTAGATTGGCTGGTAAGTCAAGATAAACTTTAAGGGACCATAAAAGTAGAGTCCACCTAATCCAATAAACATTTTTTAATTGTTTTAATAATGTATGACTATGCGACCTTTTACTTCTAGTTGGCATACTCAAATTTGGTGGGTGCATACTAAGGTAACCACTGTTTCTTGGTTGTCCTCCATCCACACCTAACCATTATAAGGCATTTTCTCATTATTATATTGTGACAATTATAATGAGAAAATACTTACACAATAATAATTCCTTAGTTATTTAGGTTAATTATTTGATATAATTAGTAAATAATTAATTAATTAAGTAATTAGAGTTGGATAGATAAATTATGGAAATTAAATGTGAGGAATGAGATATTAAATTTGGGAATAATGATAAAGCATACATATGATGCAACATTGAAATTAAAGTTCTCAGTACAAGAAAAAAACAATCTTTGTCTAATATGTGCCTTTGGTACAAAACAACCTTTAAATTCATTGTGGATCGAATCTTCATCCCATAAGATCGATCCCACCCACCCCAAGAATGTCCCTACATGTTGAAGTCATCGATAACCCATGGAATAAGCTTACTTCAATATTAGATTGATGCAACTTATTTCATCTTGATATTTTTTTTGTTGATTGTTATGGACTAATGGTATTCAAAAACACCTTGAGGAAATTGTTGAATTGCAAGGGTAGAGTTCTCCTAGGTTGCCCCTTGATTGGACCAAATTTACAATTGTGAAAATAATCAAAGATAACACTCTTTAGTGATGTAGATGTAATAGATTGACTTGGTGCAAAATTGGGTTCCTTTTAGTGTTCTCGAGAAAAGTGTTTCTAGAATGATTTGGACCTTGATAATCATTGTAAATGAAAGCACATAAAATGCATTAAAATACCAAAACATAGCTATTGATCGTGCAAATGTGTACCAAGTCAGATCATAAACTAACATTGAACCAAATTAACAGTTCTTGCAACAATGTGTTAATTGTTGCCACATGAAAACTGTTTGAATTTGAAAGAAATTGGGATAGTCTTTTATAGATAGACCCAATTTGCGAGTATATGTTCAAACAAAACATTTTTAGGTGTCATGGATTGAGACTTGTTCTATCAAAATTTAACACTTTTTGGTACTTAGAGCTCTTTAGAGAAGTGCTTAGATTGATGTATCTTAAAAGGATCATGATGTGTAGTAGTGGCATGCCATGTTTATAAGTGTTTACTAACCCAACCAAACATGTACATGCACCATTAGTTTAGTTTCATGATGTGTGGATTGTAAAATACTACTCTCCACATGCTAATATTGAACCAAATTGATACTTTTTGCAACAATGCATTTTGTTGTCACCACAAGCATGTTGTCTAGTTGGAAAAAATTAGGATACTTTTCTATATATAGACCCAACACCTAGCAATAGGTTTAGATGAAAAATTCATAGGTGAGATAGATTGGGGGAATCATTTAATCAAACTTCAACACCTTTTGGGTCTCAGGGCTCTTGAGAGACATCATTAGATCAACCTAGCCTAGAAATATTGGGATGTGTGAGTAGTTTTAAAATGACATCTCTAGTAGCATTTGCCAACCAACTCAAATATGTCAACTGAACTAGTTCAATACTATGACATGTAAATTGATAAATATCATTGTCAATACCCTATCACTAAACCAAATTGATATATTTTACAGCAATACATTTGTTGCTACCACGAGCAAACTATTTGGAATTGAAAAATAGGGATTTAAGATTTTGTAAATGGACCTAGTGCCCAATATAAGTTTGGATGAAACATTCATAGTTTTCAAGGATTGAGAGAATTTCCCTATCAAACATCAACACTTTTTGAGTCTTAGCTCTCTTGAGAGATGCCATCAAACTAATATAGCCTAAAAGAATCAAGATTCATGGACAATGAAATTATACCTCTTATAATATTTACTAGCCTACCTAGACATGCCAACAATTTTAATTTGGTTCCACCATCATGTGCAAATTGCATGTTTCTTGAGTGTTTCCAAGTACACATGTTTCTTGGGTGTTTCTAAGATTTCATAATGTTTGTAAGTTTGCATAGTGTTTCCAAGATTTCATGTTTTGTGGGTGTTTCCAAATTCAAAATTTTCTTGGGTGATTTCATAGTGTTTCCGAGTTTGCATGTTTATTGGATGTTTCCATAATGGTTTAATTTTATTTTTTCTTAAATTTTGTGTGCTCCTACTTGTATTTTCACATCTAAATTTCTTTTTACAAGGCCACATAACATTACCATAGACCTTCTAATCTCTCAAACGAGCTTATTTCTCATTCTCCTTACATTGTCGAAACCATATAAAATTCACTATTTAGCATTGTGCTAGCTTTGGATACAATGAAATATCACTTTTTTATACATTTTCAACCTTCTAAGGCTTATAACTTGTTGTCTTTGTGAATTATTAGCTTTGTACTGGATCTGTTACGAACATTCATGTGTATTTTAGTTTCTAAAGAACATTGAGATTCTCCTTGAATAAATCTTGTTGTATAAATAAATCCCTTTATAGTTTCTCCTTCAATAATTATTTTTGTATAAATAAACCTCAAAACAATAAAAAAAATTATATTATCAACTTTTAGATGATTTGTTCTATAGGTAATATGTACTAATTATGATGAGATGTTTTCCACCCTTTTAAGACTTAATTTATTCTAGGTATCACTTCTATTTTTGTGATTTTTAGTAACTCTTGACATAACCACATATTTTATTTGGCTTGTGGAGTTCTATTATTTGTTTGATTATGGTCATATCTCATTAATCTCATAGATATTGGGTTTTCTCCAACAAATTCTTTGTTATAATCTATTTCTTGATTTTTTTCAATGTTCATGTTTATTGAATTCCTTTCACATTTAGTGATTAAACAACTTAATTTATAACACTAAATATTTTTTTTACTAAGCAATTTATCTGAAAACAACAAAAAAATTATATTAGCAAACCAAAAAGTAACCTATAATATTATTTTGCATAAGTAATTTAGGACACAAAATTCAGTATGCTCACCTTCATCTTGCCTTTCATTACTACATAAACACAAATTTTAAAAGCATGTGCAAACAATCCTTTTATTCATATTAGAACTACACCTAACTTCTTTACCATCAAAGGAGGTCATGACCATATTTCTCTTTTTCTTTCAATTCTATGAATGCGATTTTTGAAACATAAAAATGTGGGGACCCTAAGTTTAATTTCCAAAACCTAAGGTATGTTCCAATATTTCTAGGATTTCATTAGGATGCAAATCAACAAGGTGCACAAATTGACTTACAACCTCCAAGGTGAGTCAATTAGACCTGGATTTGATTCTTTTGAGTCATAGGAATGAATTGGAAATGATTTGGAGTGATTTCTCTAATTAGAATATTTGACCTAATATGTAAAATGCAAAATCTTGAAGATAAATAGATGAAAATTGTGATTTGCAAGTGGATTTGGAAAGTGTAGACTGATGTGTACCTATCACCAAAAGTTGGATTTAACATTCCAAGAAGGACTCAATCACCCAAGGGTTAATGGGTCTTTGATAGGGGGTCATCAAACTATTTTTGCAATCCTCTGGTGCTAGATCTGAGCTCCTAATTCCTAGTTGTAAACTTGTCAGAATGTCCTTAGTAAATTTTGTAATTGAGTTTTTAAGGCTTGATAACTTTGATGACAAAATATGCAACAATTGAAAATTGCCTTTAATATTCCTTTGATCCTTTCCAAACCTATAACTTGCACATTCAAAGAGGGAGAAAATGTTGTGCCATATAGGGGCTCGCCTCAACCAAACCCCATGTAAGTATTTCACTTCCACAATGGAAATTTCAATGATAGGAATGATAATTGAAAGGAAGGAATGATGAATGAAAAAAATGCTGCAACTCATCACCCTTTAATGGCTTCCTTGAAGGACTGAAGTCATACACATCACCTCAAGGATTTGGATCTTGCTTGCTTGAATACTTGAATGCTTTGGAGACCTACAATAAGGGTTAGCCTTCACAAAACATGAACATGAACACACATAAACTTACATAGAATTTAACATGATGTTGTATCTTGAATTATTGTAATAATGCTTTGAAATGCTACTCTTAACTTTCTCAATAGTGCTCTTGATCATAAGTTTTCCAATATATTTCATGTTTTATTTCAAATGATAAAATAACTAGGTATTTATAGGTGTTTATCCAATTTCCTGAAAATTAGATTTCAAAAGTCATCACTTTGTCATGCCCCCACCAAATTAGGGTTAACAGTCCTTAATTGATTGATAAAAAAATTAGGTCATCAAACTTCATAAATCATAGCTAACCTATATAATAAGGGATTGAATTAGTAGTAACGTGTTTAAAAGGGGCCAACTAGATTAGAGGGAAATTATAAGAAAATTAATTTAAAAAAGGGTTGGCTAAGACTAATCAAGGCCAAGTCTGACTCAGGGATATTAATAGTAGCAATTTATTATTAATTTAGGGAAAAGCAATGATTTAGTAGGCATCAACGACTATTCCTAATGCAACGATAGAGATGATAGCATAATGGGTAGCAATGAATATTAATAATAGTACTTCTTGTTAGTTAAATTAAATAAGGATGTGTCCCTTGGTAAAGTTGTCCCATTTTATGAGAGATGCATCCCTTCATAAAAAGTGATGGGATATATAAGCAAGGAAAATGGGAGATAGATGGGGGGTTGGAAGATGAAAGAGATGTAAAAATATATCTGCAGACTTGAACAAATCTTAATTTGATTACATGAATAGATATCATCAAGGAGGAACGAAGGAGAATATGACACTATTTTAGAGCATGAAAAATATAATATGGAGATCTAACAAGCAGATATATAGGAAGTAGAAATAAATGAGAAATCTAGAGAATTCTTCTCGGTATATAAATAGAGATAAACAACAAATGAGGATGCAATAGAAGGAAACATGATAGGATACAAAAAGAAATAGAATATCAATAAGAATTAGAATAGATACTAGTTTAATGAGATACATATATGATGATAAATAATAAATCAATGATAAGATCAACTGAAGATAAGGAAGATTAGACAAGTGATCACAAAGGAACCCATCAAGTCCATCACATTAGGATGTTATTATCATATATACATATACAAGGGTATGTTTTACCATTCATTATCTTACATCTGTATAAATATTTCCATGAATAATGAAAGAATATTTTATGTATGATTTCTTATGATAGAATAGAAGATATGTTTGACAGTTCAGAGCCCACCTTGTAGGAAGGGCTTGGGGTGTAAGCAAAAGTGGCAAATGAGGCTAGTAGGTATCCAATCAAAGGGCACTTACATAGAGAGCTGAGTTGCCCACTTATGGCCCCTGCCCAACTCCACAAGGTGGTAAGTGTCTTCAGGGGGTTGGGACACTAATGGGGAAAATAGGTACAAGTTTTCAATGGGGAGGGCTATGGTAAACACCCTCTTAGGCTAGGTATATGGCTTCAGGTGGACCCATCATGTCCCTTCTCCCAAAATCCTAATATGTTTACATTGTTGATAATCTATGGATGTGATGTAATTGTCTAACACTCTTAAACATATACATTTACAAATATTGTTCATATGGTGTTTTACAGAATTCAAACCTAGGATTGTATTATTAAAGAAATATTTTATTTGGTAAGATGAACCCTAACCCTAATTTTCTATAATTTGTGATCAATAAGAAAATTCTAGGTCATATCAGGATAGGGATATTATAGTGGTATCAAAGCATCTTCCTGTCAACTTGTGTACAAACCAACTCTAACTAGAATTAACTATTTAAGCCTTCTTCTTAAGTATGCCAATCATGTGTTTCTATATTTGTGTCTCTTCCATGTGTATACTTATGAATTATGTGTATTGATATATATAACTTGTGATTTAAGTGTATACTTTGCAACTTACATGTATTCAAGTGTATACTTTGAAACTTACATGTATTCAAGTGTATACTTTGCAACTTTCATGTATTCAAGTGTCTACTTTGCAACTTATGTGTATTCAAGTGTATACTTTTCAAATTACATGTATTCATGTGAATACTTTGTGACTTACATGCATTCTTGTGACTTGTGTGTATTCATGTGTATACTTGGTGACTTTGTGTATTCATGTGTATACTTTGTGGCTTACATGTATTAATGTAGAAGTTGATAAACTAACTTCACAAACCTTGAAGATCACCTGCATGCAAATAACCTGTCATAGAAAGAAGACATTCGAGACAAAAGGCAAAGGTGCTCTGAAAGCTGAAAAATGTATTAATTAGAGAGAGGAATAAAATACAATAATCAATCCTTATAAAAAGAGATTGTGCAACCCTAAAAAAACCCTAATAGGTAGACATTTAATAATTAATATAATTATTAAATGTCACAATATGCAAACTAAAGTGAAATCTTAAGAGAGGAATAAAGGTAAATTAATTAACATAATTAAATTAAAACCTTTACTCTAACACCCCCCCTTAAGATGAGCAAGAGTGTAGCTACAAACATGTGCAAGAAAGCAAAGGTAACTACAATGCATGAAAGCAAACAGGGGTCTCGACAACTAGGCTTGATAAGGTACCTGAATACAACCAAATCTATGTAAAGTGGAGAAAGGGAGAAAACCTGATGCAGGAGCATTTAGTGGTGTAAGGGCAATTTTGCATCATCCAAAAATAGTTAAATTTCAAGATTCTTGGTTTTTAGATGTTTTTACATTTTTGGATACCCTTTTCGTCATAATGAAATTCCCAATTTATGGTTTTTATTTTCTATTCCTGGGTTGAAAGGTATTGCAGTTTTAGTTTCCCAGATTTGCACCTGAAAATCTTCCAGGTTAGATTTGAGGCACTTAGAGTTTCCGGATCGGCCCCGAAACTTGCCAAAATTGGCATAGCAAATTTCAAGCGTGTTGTTGACTTCGAGACCTTTCCAACTATTCAAACGGTTCGTGAATCAGAGTCTCGGATCAAAAGTTATGGCCTCGAGAAGTTGGCGCACTTTCTAGAAGATACAATTGCAAATGTTCTTTTGAAATTTGAACTTCAAGTTGTAATTTTTTGGCGCCAAACCGCCTAAACTCAAATTTGAATGTTGTTTTGGCTCCAAACCAAAGAGGAGCTTTATTTATGGGCAGACTTATAATTTTTTGGGCAACTTTTTAGGGGACAAGCTCGCATATTGCGAAAGGGTTATTCTGTAGCTTTCTGTAACTTGCATGTGCTGTAGAACTTGGGAATTTGAGATCCTCTGCATGTAAGAAGCTCCATTTTCTGAATAATAAAATTATTCTCTTGTTGTGGGTTATTTTCTAAGTCTCGGGTTGCACCCTCATCAAGTGGTA
>VDFB02258924.1:329624-355964 GCA_007258455.2 Sequoia sempervirens
ATGAAGTGATGGTCCACTTGAGGAAAGAAAGGTTTCTAGTGGGAACATATAACAAATTGAAGATGAAGAAGTTTGGTCCCTGTAAAATTTTGAAGAGGCATGATTCAGGGAATGCATATGAGGTAGAGTTGCTAGATGGATTGAACATTTCCCCTGTGTTCAACATTTCAAATTTGACAGAGTATCATGGAGGTGGCACAAAGGGAGTACCAACGATGGAATAGTGTGGGATTCCAACACCTACTTCAGAAAAGGAGGAGATTGAAGAAATCTTGGATAGTCGTGTGGGAAGGAGTACCAGGAATAGGCAGTATGAAGAATATCTGGTGAAATGGAAAGGAAGGCCTGTTGAAGATTCATCCTAGTTGCCTAAGGCAGAGGTTGACCATTTGGGTTTTCCTCCACCATCTGAGATGTGACAGGGTCACTTCTCAAATTACCCTGGGTATCTGATGTAGGAGCATCCAGTGGTGTAAGGGCAATCTTGCATCACCCAAAAATAGTTAAATTTCAAGTTTCTCAATTTTTATATGTTTTTACACTTTTGGATACCCTTTTTTTATAATGAAATTTATAATTTACGGTTTTTATTTTCTATTCCTGGGTTGAAAGATATTGTAGTGTTAGTTTCCCAGATTTGCACCTGAAAATATTCCAGGTTAGATTTGAGGCACTTAGAGTTCCTGGATCGGCCCTGAAACTTGCCAAAATTGGCGTAGCAAATTTTGAGCACGTTTTTGACTTCGAGACCTTTCCAACGGTTCAAACGGTTCATGAATCAGAGTCCCGGATCAAAAGTTATGGCCCCGGGAAGTTGGCACTTTCTAGAAGATACAATTGCAAATATTCTTTTGAAATTTGAACTTCAAGTTGTAATTTTTCGGTGCCAAACCGCTTAAACTCAAATTTGAATGTTGTTTTGGCTCCAAACTAAAGAGAAGCTCTATTTATGGGCAGGTTTCTAATTTTTTGGGCAACTTTTTGGGGGACAAGCTCACATATTGCGAAAGGGTTATTCTGTAGCTTTCTGTAACTTGCATGTGTTGTAGAACTTGGGGATTTGAGATCCTCTGCATGTAAGAAGCTCCATTTTCTGAATAATAAAATTATTCTCTTGTTGTGGGTTATTTTCTAAGTCTCGGGTTGCACCCTCATCAAAACCTCATGCGAACAAAAGCCCCCCCAAAAGAGAGAAAATAAAATAATTAAATGCACTAATGAAAGAAGGATAGGAGGTGGATTACATGATAACCCCCATAGACAACTTCTATCATATAAGTACATAGACAATGGTCTCCATAGGAGAGATATAGAGAGACAAGAAGGCCCCCCCACAATGAAGAAACTCATGTCACAATGGTAGATGCCTAATGTAGAATCCAAAAGGAGATGCTTAAGCAGAAGATAATATTCCTCCCCTTGGGAAGAAACGGATCCAAAGGACAATGTCGAAGAAACCCTATGAAGAGTGATGAACCAATCCATCTCAAGATGTGTGCCATGATAGGATGCTAAAGAATCTCTATGTTTGAACTGAAACAAATGATTCCAAATCCAAACTGATGTGGAGAATCCTAAAATGCAACCTCTAAATGCACCAATAATGGAGGGTGTACAATGATAACTTGACTGTCAAGGCAGAGGAGATGAATTTCGTCAAAATAATCCTCAAGATTTGCAATGTGAGACTCAACAAACAAGAATGTGTCTACAAGAAAAGAATCCCATGATGTAGCAGATAATGAATGATCATGATTTTCATGATGCTAAACTGAATCCATAGGGGCCAATGTGGCAATATTGATGTCATCAAGAACAATATATGATACATGTATAATCTTAGTCTGAAGAGTAGGAATTGTGAGAAAAGCCTCTGATCCATTAGAACATGTAAGGGTGTCTAAATACTCAAGCTCCTCTAAAGTATCATGATCAAAGGGTGTATTATCTCTCCAAGTGATGGGTAAGAGACAATCTGAAGCAAGATCCTCTGGGAATGGAGAGAGATTGGGGTCTCCATAGATCTCCCAAAGATGTGTCCAAAGCAGGTGGGGACAATCAATGTCCGATATAGCCCACACAGTGTCATCATCAACACTAGACAATATAAGTCCTACTATGTGATCTCTAGTAATATCCCAAGCTAGTTTTCCCTCTGAAGTGGTTGGTTCAAGTATGATATCATACAAATAAGGAAAAATATTAAGCCACCTACAATGTGTAAGTATGCCCTTTTCCCATGACTCATAATTACCCCGTTCCAGAATTACAACTGAAGGGTGAGTAGAAAAACCCATGACAACTCTTCAAAATAAAAAATATGAGAAAAATGACCTTACAGCATGTAGATCAAATGAAATAGAGCCTAGAATGACGCAAACAAGAGGTTCCCAAGTGCGAAAATGTCCAAGTAATTAAGCAAACTGTGAAAAAACAAAATGCTGAATAAAATAAACCTAGGGTAGAAAATAGGAAAATAAGTTTGATCATTGTGCAAATCACTGAACCAAATTTCTGACGCCTATTTGTTTGCACAAAACGGAGCTCAGACGTAAAATTCACGTCCCTTAGAGTGTAGAAACCATCATCTAACTTTGACTACGAAAATGACATCAAAACGGAAAAAAAGAAAATAAAACCTCCATCACCAGATTGAGCTCGGAACCAGCTTTCCGACGCCTTTTTTTTTTCAAAAATCCGAGCTTGGACGTCCATTTTACACCTGATTTACTGAAAGTTGCTCAAAATCGCCCAATAAGCCCTTCATGCAACACCTAGGGCTTAAAAAAAATAGCCCCTGGTCACATGCGTGACCAGGGGGCTATGGCTTGGGGTTGTCGACAAACTCCTGGTCCCTGATATGACCAAGTGTCAGATCTGAGGGGGTCGGTTGAGCTGGTGGCGCGCGGGCGGGGCGCTGGTGGTTGGCAGGTGGCCAGCTGGCGAAGGGAAAGGTCGAAAACTGTTGGGTGGCTCCATCAGTCTAAGTGGCTGGCGGGTGGTTTCCTGGTGGCCGCTTGGTGGCTAGCGGGCGGTGCCCTACTTTTGAACTACGAGTGCAATTTAAAAAAAAAAAACTTGATTTTTTTGTTTAAAATTTTTGCCTCGAAACTCATGTTGGGGAGGCCGTACGACCTCTTTGGGAATTTTTTTTGCCTCTTAGATCAACTTTGTCCAAAATGGAGGAATGAACAGTCAATTTTGGGGTTTTGGGCCGCTACGAACTCAATGGAAAGGTCCGTTTGGACTCAAAATAGTTCGATCAAATAGGTATGCCCTGGATCAAAAACAAACCCCAAACCCTCAAAGCTCCAAAAATCTTTCAGAAGTTGAACATGAAGCAACAGGTCTGGAGCTTTGATACCATGTAGAAGTTGATAAATCCAACTTCATAGACTTCGAAGATCACCTACATGCAAATAAGCTATCACATAAAGAAGGCATTTGAGACAAAAGGAAAAGGTGCTCTGAAAGCTGAAAATGTATTAATCAAAGAGAGGAATAAAATACAATGATCAATCCTTATAAAAGGAGATTGTGCAACCCTAAAAAAACCCTAATAGGTAGACATTTAATAATTAATATAACTATTAAATTTCACAATATGCAAACTAAAGTGAAATCTTAAGAGAGGAATAAAGGTAACTTAATTAACATAATTAAGTTAAAACCTTTACTCTAACAATTAATGTGACTTACGTGTATTCCTGTGTATACTTTGTGACTCATGTGTACCTTGTGATGTATGTGTATTGATTTGTATACTCCATAAATTACATGTATTTATATGCATACTTCATGTATTACGTGTATGCCTCTTGCTTCTTGTGTATACTTTATGTATTACATGTATTCACATTTATGCTTCATGTGTATACTTTATGTATTACATGTATTCATGTGTGTGCTTCATGCTTCCTATATAGACTTCATGCATTATGTGTTTTACATGTATTATGTGTATGCTTTGTGCTTCATATACTTCATATGAATTCTTCATGCCTCCTGTAGTACCTGTATTCACGTGTACTATATGTATGCTTCATGCCTCATGTCTTACATATACTTCATGTATTGCATGTATCTATGTGATTTCTTCATGCAAGATGTGTCTTCAACAAGATCACTCCATGTATGAATATGATTACTTCATGCTTAAAAATTATGAAAATGTTAAGAACTTTGTTTGTCAAAATGTTTCATGAGTTGAGAAGCACTAAATTTTTTAACTTATCTAACATTGAATTATTATTAGTATTCCAATTCCATAAGGAAGAGTTGTAACTATTTAAGTGAAAATGGGAAACTTCCCCCAAACTTGTTATAAGAGGGAGAACATAATTCATTTGAGAGAAACATCTCTAGAACGTCATTAAGAATAAAACCTTAAGGATTTTTGTAGGAGAATTAAATTAGGTCCTCAAGAGTGGTGATGATGAGTGGATTTCAAAGAAATATATATAAAATATAAGTCAATTTATTGACATAAGCAATCATCATTCAAGAAATCAAGCAAACTTCATTGATCTATTTGTCAAGAAACCAAAATATCAAAAGTTTCCAATAAAGGAACAAGCAATTATAACCACCCAACATAGTGAATCTAATGATATTATTGCCATCACTAGTTGCCACAAAAACTTAGGCACAACCAAAATATACAAAGATGGGTTAAGATTAACTTTCAAACTTCGAGATATAAGTGCATTGAGGTATCATGTTGACCTAGGATGGTCAATCTCTTAAAATCCAAACAATATTTTTTGAGGAAATGTAAAGAAATATGGGAAATCTATCCTAAGGTTTATTCATCAAGCTTCATGAAGGAGAACACAATTGTTCTAATAAAATCCACTGCACTCATTTATGATAAACCATAATGCACAATCAAATCCATAACACATATAATCTATCACTCTTATAGAAACAATAGTGATGCATGGATTGACCTCGTAATCTATAAAACTTGGAATTGTTAATATAGAACACATGTCGAGATTACTGCATCCAATGCCCTTCTTCTCCTAAGTCATTCTTCTTGATTGAGTAGCTATGCATCCATGATTAGGATTAAGAATATCAATTTAAATTTAATACAAATCAAGTTACATTATGGGCCCATAGTCCACAAATACGAGGATCATTCTCGCCTTTCAAACTTTGGAATAAATTGATATTGCTTAAAGGAATCAGGTGAAATAAATAACACTTTTCCAATATATGAAAATGGGGATATGTCAAAGAGGAATGATAACCTCCAATTGGATTGGAGGTTGGTACAAGAATTAGATATTAGGGAAAAATCCTTTTGTTGCTTGCTAGGAATGATAAACTATTGTACATCCTTTTGTTTGACTTGATCAATCCCATAACTTTGTACTTAAGTATTAATTACTTATGGGAATGACATATGTTTGAATAAAACACTATAAGCTTCTCATTAGAAATAAACTTGTCACAAACTTTGTTTGAATGTTTACACAAAATAAAACAATGCTTTTACCATTCAAACATCTAGACCCTTTACACAAATGCAAAAATGATTTGACACAAAGGATTGGGACCTTGATATTCACAACATTACTGCAATCCATCATTAATTTGAATTTCAAAAAAGGGAAATGAAAAGTTGTATTATTTCCTAAGATCCTTGAGGTAATGAAATGAGAGAAAACTTGTCTTAAGTAGAAAATCTTGCCAATCTCCAAAAATCTTAGCTTTTTTGGTGAGAGATATTGGGAAATAACAGTGGATAAGACAATAAATTTCCCTTATACATTAGAGGATGGTATTAACCTTATTAGTAGTAAACCGAGATAAAGAATACTAATAGTTACTCTCCAAGGATATAGGGTAAAACATAACCAAAACAACCATCAATTGGTTTAGAATTCCTACAACTAAAGCTAATATTGCACGTGATTGATTGAGTGTAGAAATTATGGATGCACAATAACCTTATGAAGCTGTAGACTTCAGAGGATCTTAACCAAGAAGAATATCACCCACACAAGAAAGTGTTGCAACTTGAGCATGCAATGTTATTCTATTCATGATATATGAAACAACATACAAATGCCTTGTATAAATAGGCATGAATAAGATGTAGTATGTAGTATGATAATGACATGTGTCATAATCCTATGATATGAGATAACTAACTACCTACCTACAATAATGTGAAGTCTTAGATAAGGCTTCTAGAAGGAATTGTATTTCCTATGCAAACATGTGAAGGGGGATGACCCCATTATAACTAATTTCCCAATGAATGCAACCTAGGAATAATATAATTAAATGCCAAAGTAAACTTATGCAAATGAATGCAACTAATCTCTTACAAATGGGGCAAAGAGGAAAACCCAGTGGGAAGAAAATCCATCTCCAAAAAAGAGATAAATGCAATACAAAAATAGAAAAGATCAAATGATGGAAGAGTGATGTGTGGAGGTCTCAACATCAATACCCCCCAAGTGCTACTGCCATCACAAGATACAATACAATGATAAAAAATGGAGACTATATAGGCTCCCCCCCCCCCATAATGAAGGGAGATTCCCTCAAGGATATCCTCAAAACTTGTGGGAGAATGGAGAGCCAAATCTGCAAGACCTATCACAAAACCATCTGAATACCACAAATCTGAAGAGCTGAATGCATCTTGTTGTGCTAAAATAAATCTCAACTATGAAGAAGCAGGAGATGAAGGTGGTGCCATACAAAGAAGAGCCAAATCTAACTATCCACCACAACCTTGGTGAAAATTACTTCTCACTATAGAATCAAGAGAATCAAGAACATGTGGATTATCATCCTACCAAAAGTCAGAGAAGGTATATACCCTTGACTAATGATCAGCCACACCTACAACAATGAGCTCATCAAATTAATTTTGAATGAGTATTGAACTCAATTGTGTTGCCCCCTTGTGCAATTTGATAAAATGAAAGGAGATTATGTGCTATCTCAAGAATACATATTGCATCATGAACATGCCATGTACCCAAAATGACATCACACATACCAATTACATGAACCATAGAAGCATTAATAGTAAAAATCCTATCAAAATCATGTGCTCTAAGTGACCTTTGAATGATGTTGTAAGGGGGGTCACTAGTACTACTTTGGAGATTTTGGTTTGATTTCATGATTTTGTAATGTGGTGTTTTGGATATGTTTTATGAGGTGATTTTGGCACATGGATATTGCTATTTTGATTTTTGGACATATATAGTAAATCCACATGTTGGAATATTTATTGATTTTTGGATGATGTGGTATGGTTATCTAATCACATGATTTTTGATTTTTCATAATGTCCATTTGGCTAATATGGTATTGACCCTAAAAGTGTTTGGTTAAATATTTAAATTCTGCAAGTTTAGATAGCCTTAAATTTAAATGGTGGATTTTATAATACTAGAAAATTTCCATGTTTATAGATACATATATAGCATTTTAAAAAGTACTAATGTTTGTGTGGAGATATTGCAGGTGGTGAGCCAAACCCTTAAGATTTGGAGGTAAAGCCCATATGTTTAAAATACGTGATTTACTTATTTATTTAATTATTCATTTTATTGTTTAAGTGAGAAAGGGGTTTATGTTAAACATTGTTTGATTTTATTTTTACTTTATGAAAAGGTTATGTCCTAATTTGCATGTGATTTTTCAGTTGAAGGGAGTTGAAAGATTGTGGGGAGTCTATTTAAGAAAGGGGTTTGGGTGATTTTTTTGCTCCCTCTCATTGGGTTTTCACTTTTTATTTTTCTCCATTTTTAGTGAAAACACGTTGGTGGGTTATTGGGGAAAGTTGGTGTGAACAGGTTGCTGCATTCTTTTGGCTGGAACAAAAAGGTTGGAAAGGAAGGAATAAAAAATATCCTAGATTAGGCTGATCCTAACTTGGATAGCTGAGGTAGGGTTATATTTATGGTTTTTAAAATTGTATTGGAAGGATTAAATGAATGTTAGATTTTTATTGTTCTATTTTTTTCTTGTTTGGTGTTGTTTTATTTCCTGTTGTGTTTTTGGGGTTGAGGGTGTGAATAAGGAGCATATCTCGCCTGCAGGCTAAGAGTCTCCTTCGTGTGGGGTTGAGAAGGGCATAAAGCCTCTCTTGGGGATGCATATAAGATTGGAAAAATGTGTGTATTGGAAGGATGGAGGATGGCTGGGTTGTGTGGTAAATTGTAGGTTGGGGGTGAAAGGAAGTAGGGAAAAGTTGGCTGAAAGGAAGTGTGGAAAAGTTGAATGGAAGGAAGTATGGAAAGATTGGCTGGAAGGAAGTGTGAATTTTGGGAGGTTTGATGTGTAGTGGAAGATAAAGTATAAACAAATCTATTCTCCCCAAGAGGGAAGGGAATCCCTCTTCTCCCACTTTGAAGAATCCTAAAATGGGTTCTTTATGTTTGTGCTTATGTCTAACTTTGTTGGGTTATTTATTTTCCTTGGTTCATATGGGCTTGCCTCCCATCATTTTGTACTGCTCAGTTTCTTGATTACAGATTGAAGTTTTGTTGGAAATCAAAAAAATAAAATAAATAAATAAATAAATAATGAAGCCATGGGGATATGTGTATATAGTGCTATATTAAAAAGAATGATTGTTGCTAGGTTAAAGAAGAGTGATTGCTCATCTCAATGGAGAAGTGTAAGATATCTATCTTACCAATATTACCTGTAGAATTTTACATTTACATTTATATTTTATCACACAAGAAAATTATTATTAAGTGTTGAGATTGAATAACATGTAGTAAAGTTTTATAAATAAATGCAAAATATTTACCTCTATAAATTGTATAAACAATATTTATAGATGCATATATATATATATATATATATATATATATATATATATATATATATATATATATATATATATATATATATATATGAAGATGTTTGCAAGAATCTAATTTATTTGAATTAATTTCTTAATAAATTATTTTTGTGATTTAGTTGATCTAAAGATTGGCATTCTTAAAAAAATAATTGATTATTAGCTGCTTTTACTTAATGACTTGTGAATTTAAATGTATTGCTAATAGTAGAGTAATGAGGATGTTTACTAATTGTTTACGAGTTAATTCTTTATTATTTATGCATCATAAGTAAATTCCATTATGACTGTATTATTTAACTATTACTATGAGGTTGATGTAGGTAATAGTATTGTGGCTTAACTCATTCTTCATTTACTAGATCAGTAGAAGGAATAACTAACTTGGTAAAATAATTAATTGTTCTTTGATGCAAGCAAGACTTCATTTTAAATCTTTGTTTGTTACAAGAGAGTCATATCAAGATGGTTTTATCTTTGTTTATTTAATTATACTAGATTACTATTAAATTTAGTTATTTTACTGTTAGTCAATTAAATGTTTCCTTTTAGTTCTCAGCTAATATAATGCTTTATGATGGCTTTAGAATTAAGTAGGACAATTCAATACTATAATTGAAAAAGTTACGCTGGCTTTTATCATTTCTCTATTATTATTGGAAATGATTTGCTAAGGAATTTTTAAACCAGATGTAACGATAAAAATATTCTTTTTCCATAATTACTAAAGGATCATTTCTTTATATTAATTTGGTTATTCACTTGTGGTTATTTAGTTCATTATCATTTAATTGGTATTTTAGAGTGGGCATCATAGATGTGATCAAAAGAGCTAGTAACATGTCATGAGGCTCCATAATCAATGATCCAACCATCCCATCTACTAACAAAAATAGTGATCAATGAATGTCCTATCCCCTGTATATCAGCAGTGGCAATGCTAGCTATACCTGTATGAGATGACTCCTCATGAGTTGAAGAAGAGTGTGATTTGGTGGAAGTAGAAGAAATGGTGATATTATGATCATGAAGTATCTACCTCAATTCACGTATCTCCTTCTTATAACACACCTACTCACGATGTCCTAGCCCATTACAAAAGGTGCATTTAAATCTCTCCTTCTTTGGCTTATCTTCTTTTGGATGTGAGGAATCAGTAGATCCTATCTTGGACTTTCCTTTTTTCTTTCCTTTCCCCTTATATGGATTTTCTATCAAAGTATGAGACTTAGTGGATGTTTCGACATTATTGAGCTTTGATTGTGTTGAAAAATGAGGTGTTTTCTTAGCTTAATACTCTGTAAAACTTCAATATTGTTGTTCTAAGTAAGTCTTTTCTTTGTTACATATATTCTTTGTGGATGATTATCTTGATTAATTCATTTTACTATTATAGAATGAAGAGAGAAGTTGATAGAAGAACTAGACAAGATATTAGAAAGATCACACAAGATATACCGTGGAGAAACCCTTTCGGGAAAAAACTCCACCAAGAATTATTCTATTATTCAATCTCTGAATACAATAGCTCCAATTCTTTCTTGAGAATGCTTCTTCTGTCTTTACCAATCTTCTTCACACCTGCAATAACAATTATGAAAACTCTATTCAACTTGAATGAGATATAGAGACAATATGCAACCTTATAATCTCCAAATGGTGAGAATTACAATGCACAGGCTCAAGCCCTTGAAAAGGTACACCATATTCCTTCAAGTTAAGTTATTCAGTGAAGACTAAAGCTTACAACATGTGCTTCATGCATTTGGGCGTTCCAAACTGAAGCTACAACTTCTCCTTCACTTTGGTGATAATTCCAAAGCTCTTCCTCAAAGTTTGCACCCATATGAAATCCTACTTAACTGAGCCTTCAAAAATATCTTATCATGCTTGAGAGGTAATTTCAATAAAGCATCTTGGGTGCCCAAGTTGGCTTCAAGTGCTTTATAGTTAACTGAAAAATTTACTCAACACCATTCCCAAAGAATGGACATCCCTTGTTAACTGGAGGTAGTCCCTATTATCTATCATACAACTCAATGTTATTAGCCATGCATTACAAGTTAAATAAAGCTAACTACATGCAACTCAACATAACCAACATGCATGCAACTGAAGATAACTGAACCATAACTGAACTGAACTGAACTGAACTGAACTAAACTAAATTGAACTGAACTGAACTGAACTGAACTGAACTATACTAAACTAAACTGAACTGAACTGATCTGAATTGAACTGAACTGAACTTCAAGCATGCAAACATCAAATCTTAACTCCTAGGATCTTTACATGCATTCATAAGTGTTAATTGTTACTCTGTATAGTTAACTGAACACAAGGTGAGTTTCACCTTACCATGTGAGTGTCGCATGTGTCCCTATTATTTAGGAACTCACTATAGACGCCCTCACATGCTTCTTACATTTAGAATTAATTAAAAATGTCAATAATCATGATTATTTTATCAAATATTAATCTCATCTTAATCTTAGTGTTGTTGAACACATTCCAAGAATCTAGGAGATACATGAAATAATTAATGTTTAGGATTTGTAATTGAATGGCAACCTATTTCCAACATTCTCCCACTTGAAATTATACATTGTAATTATTCTAAACAAGGAATAATAAATTTAAATCAAGTACAGGACTCAAGGCCAATGGCCTTCTTGCACCATGATAACTTATCTATAGGAACTGGCTTCGTAAGATAATCTGCAACATTAATTAAATTGTCAACTTTTTCAATTAATACTTTCCCACTTTCAACCATTTCTCGTACAAAGTGATACTGAACATCTACATGTTTAGTACGAGCATGATACATAGGATTTTTGGCTAAACAAATAACACTCTGACTATCACATTCAAGCCTAACTTGGTTGCAATTAAAACCAATACCTAACCCAAGCCTCTGTAACCAAACTGCCTCTTTAGAGGCATGTGTGGCAGCCATGTACTCTACTTTTGTGGTGGACAAAGCAACCATGGGCTTCCTCTTACTCATCCAATTAACCATAGCTCCAAACAAAGTGTACACATAACCACTTGTTGACCTCCAACTGTCCAGATCTCTTGCCCAATCTGAATCAACAAACCCCTGTATGTCCAATGATCTATTCATAATATCAATATTATTTGAATCATGATAAAATAAATAGTAATATGAAGTCCCTCGTAAATATCAAAATACCCTCTTAACATAAGTCCAATGTTCTTTACCAGGGTTAGACATAAACCTACTAAGAACTCCCACTGCTTGTGCTATATCTGGTCTCGTACAGACCATTGCACACATTAAACTACCAATTGCACTAGCATACAGAATTTCAGACTTTTCCTCAAAATCAAAGTCAGATTTAGGACTCATATCTAAACTTAACTTCGTACCAACTGGTAAAGGAATATTAACCGGTTTACTGTCCTGCATGTTAAATCTTTTCAAAATAGTATCAACATAATTACTCTGACTTAAGCAAAGCTTTCTGTTACCTCTATCTCTATTGATCTCCATACCGAGGATATATTTTGTAGCCCCTAGATCTTTCATCTCAAATGTGCTCGAGAGTTGTGCTTTCAATTCTTTGATCATTACCTTGTTGTTACCAATAAACAACATGTCATCAACATACAAGATAATAATTAAAAGCTGATCATCAATAATTTTTATATAAACACAATGATCTTCCTCACTCCTAACAAAACCAATTTTTAATGCAAAAGCATCAAACTTCTAGTGCCACATTTTGTGTGACTATTTCAATCCATATAAAGATCTCTTTAACCTGCAAACCAATTCTTCTTTTCCTTTTACAACAAAACCTTCAGGTTGCTTCATATAAATGTCCTCATCAAGATTCCCATGCAAAAAAGCAGTTTTCACATCCATTTGCTCAATTTCAAAGTCATAAGCAGCAACAATAGATAAGAAGAATCCAATAGAAGTTAATTTAGCAACAGGAGAGAAGATTTCATTAAATTCAACTCCCTCTCTCTGGGAGTAGCCCTTGGCTACTAATCTAGCCTTGTACCTTTCGAGATTACCATCTGCACCAATCTTCTTTTTAAAGATCCATTTACAACCAATGGCCTTTCTATCTTTGGGAAAACTCTCAAGATCCCATGTGTCACAAGTATCTAAGGATTCCATTTCCTCATGCATAGCTTGTGACCAGAGCTTACTCTCGTTTGAGGACAAAGCTTCCCTATAAGAATTGGGTTCATCATTAGTACTCATTAAAGCAAAAATACAATGGAAATTAGGTGGGCTATACCTATCAATGGGATTTCGTTATCTTGTGGATCTCCTTAAAGGAGTTTCTTCTAGTTCCTCAATATGCTCATCTTGAGCCTCTATTTCAGAAGAACTCTCTGAACTTTCTTCTTGAGATTCATCCACTTGTTCTTCAACATGTGCATCTTGTTGCTTCTCAGTATTTGTCTCAAAATGCACTGTTCGAGAAGTATCCTTTTCCTTTGGTTTTTCTTCTCCTAAATAAGCTCTAAATTCCCTGAAAATAACATCTCTAGATAAATAAACTTTTCTTGTTAGTGGATTCCAAAGCTTGTAACCTTTTACATTTTCACCATAACCTATGAATATACATTTCTATGCTTTAGGATCCAATTTAGATCGCTTTTCTTGAGGCACGTGAACAAAAGTCTCACAACCAAAGATCCTTAAATGTGCAACACTAGGTTTCTTACCTAACCACATCTCATAAGGAGTTTTATCTTCAATAGATGAACTAGGGGATCTATTGATTAAATAACAAGAAGTACATACCGCTTCAACCCATAAGGACCGTTCAAGCTTATCACTACTTAACATACTCCTAGCTCTTTCTATTAAGGTTGGTTCATCGCTACCTTTTCCTCCATTTGTTGGGGTATATGAGTAGTTTTGCTGTCTCACTATTTCGCATGTACAATAATCCATCCGATTCCTTAGAACCAATGCTCACCCACCCATTACTCCTCTTAAGTCTCAGCACTTGTATCTTATAATCAGTTGTTTCTCAGCCAAAGCCTTAAGTTCGTAAAACATCAAACACATCAAATTTTTTATGCATAAAATATATCCAAGTGTATCTTGAGACATCATCAATAAATGTGACATAGTATCTAGATTTTCCAATAGATTCAATATCCACAGGACCCATTACATCTGAGTGAATAATCTCTAATAATCTTTTAGCTCTATTTGTACCACTAGGAAATTTAGATCTAGATTGCTTTCCAAACACACAGTGCTCACAAAAGTCATTTTTGCCAATATTATAATTAGGAATACTGTCAACCAAATTTTTATTAAGAATGGTCCTAAGACCTTTTTCACCTATATGGCCCAATCTATGGTGCCATAGCATACATGTATTTTCAGCTTCAGTTACATTTGATAAAATATTTACATTAGAGGTATTCAGCTTAAACAAAGTCCCAATCCGAGATCCTTTAGCAACCACCATATTCCCTTTCACCAATCTGCAACCACCTTTGTCAAATGTCACATGCATTCCAGAATCATTAAACTTAGAGACATAAAGTAGATTCCTTGCAAGTCTTGGAATATGTAAAACATCATTAAGTGTATTAACACTGCCATCACTGAAACACAATTTTACCTCTCCTTTGCGGACAAATTTTGTTGTGTTGTTGTCTCCAAAGAAGACATCTCCTCCATCATATGCAATATATTTAGAGAACCACTACTTTCTAGGAGTCATATGATAGGAGCAACTTGAATCAAGAAGCCAAGAGTTATCAACAATAGTATTAGAAGAAATGACTAATGCATCATTACTGTCATCGGATTTTTCTGTAGAAACATCAATACTCTTCTTCTTTCTCTTACAATCCTTTTTAATATGTCCAGGTTTTCCGCAATTCCAATACTTTACCTTACTCTTACCAGGGGTTTTTGACCGTCCTTTAGACTTACCCTTTCCTTTCTTGTCTACTTTAGATTCCTTCTCTTTAGGCCTACCTCTTACAAACAAGGCATCTTGGGAGCCAGTTTTAGATTTCCTCCTCATCTCCTCTGATAAGAGAGTAGGAATAATCTTGTCCATCTTTGGATCTGCACCATTACCACTAATTGCAACTATTAGGTTTTCCCAAGAATCTGGTAAAGAGCAAAGTAATAAAATGCACTTATCCTTATCCTCAAGCTTTACATCTACGGTTGCTAACTAACTGAGAATTAAATTGAAAGCATTTAAATGTTGTGCTGCTAAATCACCATCTTTCATTTTTAATGAATATAATTTCCTTTTCAGATACAACTTATTTGTTAGACTCTTTGTTTGATAAATGTCTCCTATTCTTTTCCACAATTTATATGCATTGGTTTCCATTGAAACATTTAAAAGAACAACATCATCCAGACACAATATAATTGTTCCTCTTGCCTTTTTATCTAACTTAGTCCAATCTTCATCTGACATAGTTGGAGGTGTCTTTGTCTCATTATTAACCGCTAACCATTGATCTCTTTCTTCAAGAAGATCTTCCATTTTTAATTTCCACATTTCATAGTTAGAACCATTGAACCTTTCAATATCTAACCTTGAATTCATTGTAACAGAAACTTAATTCCAAAATCAGCAAATTACTAAAATAATAAGAGCTCCCACTAAGCCAATAAATCCTTCAAACTTTAAGAGAAAGGCATCCCAATACTCTACCCAACCTCAGCTTTGATACCAAATGTTGAAAAATGAGGTGTTTTCTTAGCTTAATACTATGTAAAACTTCAATATTGCTATTCTAAGTAAGTCTTTTCTTTGTTACATATATTCTTTGTGGATTATTATCTTGATTAATTCATTTTATTGTTGTAGAATGAAGAGAGAAGTTGATAGAAGAACTAGACATGATATTAGAAAGATCACACAAGATATACTGTGGAGAAACCCTTTCGGGAAAAAAATCCACCAAGAATTATTCTATTAATCAATCTCTGAATTACAATAGCTCCAATTCTTGCTTGAGAATGATTCTTCTGTCTTTACCAATCTTCTTCACATCTGCAATAACAATTATGAAAACTCTATTCAACTTGAATGAGATATAGAGACAATATGCAACCTTGTAATCTCCAAATGGTGATAATTACAATGCACAAGCTCAATCCCTTGAAAAGGTACACCATATTCCTTCAAGTTGAGTTATTCAGTGAAGACTAAAGCTTACAACATGTGCTTCATGCATTTGGGCATCCCAAACTGAAGCTACAACTTCTCCTTCACTTCGGTGATAATTCCAAAGCTCTTCCTCAAAGTTGGCGCCCTTATGAAATCCTACTTAACTGAGCCTTTAGAAATATCTTATCATGCATGAGAGGTAATTCCAATAAATAATCTTGGGCACCCAAGTTGGCTTCAAGTGCTTTATAGTTAACTAAAACATTTACTCAACACCATTCCCAAAGAATGGACATCCCTTGTTAACTGGAGGTAGTCCCTGTTATCTGTCATAGAACTCAATGTTATTAGCCATGCATTACAAGTTAACTAAAGCTAAATACATGCAACTCAACATAACCAACATGCATGCAACATGCACATGCATGCAACATGCACATGCATGCAACATGCACATGCATGCAACATGCACTTGCATGCAACATGCACTTGCATGCAACATGCACTTGCATGCAACATGCACTTGCATGCAACATGCACTTGCATGCAATTGAAGATAACTGGACCATAATTGAACTGAACTAAACTGAACTGAACTGAACTGAACTGAACTGAACTAAACTAATCTTAACTGAACTTAACTGAACTTCAAGTATGCAAACATCAAATCCTAACTCCTAGGATCTTTACATGCATTCATAAGTGTTAACTATTCTCTGTATAGTTAACTGAACACAAGGTGAGTTTCACCTTACCATGTGAGTGTCCCATGTGTCCCTATTATTTAGGAACTCACTATGGATGCCCTCACATGCTTCTTACATTTAGAATTAATTACAAATTTCAATAATCATGATTATTTCATCAAATATTAATCTCATCTTAATCTTAGTGTTGTTGAACACATTTCAAGAATCTAGGAGATACATGAAATAATTAATGTTTAGGATTTGCAATTGAATGGCAACCTATTTCCAACAGATTGCTCTCTAGTCAACCTTTCACAAAATGTCTCAAATGAGGGAAAAACTATCTCCTAATCCATCAATGGTAGAATATAAATATGTAACAAAGTATGAATAAGAACCTTTCAATTTTGACAAGATCATAAAGATGCATTCCTTATTAGAATTGTCCTTTCTACATCCTACCAATTGAGTCCTCAAAGACTTGAGCTTACCAAATAGTCCTCAATAGAAGGAAAAATATCAACTGAAAGGGATGCTAATTCATATTCTAATAGCAAAGTTCTTAAGTCATTGACTAAACCAAATAAATCTTTCAGTTTGTCCCATACCTCTTTAGGATTTTTACATTATTTAATGTGGAAGAAGAGTGAGTTGGAAACATCTAAGGCTATCAACCCCATTGCCTCCTCACATTTGGTTCTATGCTAAAATTTCTCATATTCTCTAGTCAAATGAGGTTTTTGTTCACCAATGTAGACCACAACCCTTTTGACCAAAGAAACCATTGTATACTCACTTTCCATGTATGATAGTGTTGTGAGGTGTGAGGATCTCAAACCCTGTGTCAACCATGAGAGCAATAAACTGAGTAAAAAGTACAAAATTCTGATGGAAATAGATGTGAAACCTTTGATATATGAATGTACAACTAAAAAGATACCTCCTAATGCAAAAAATTCTTCTTCAAACTTTAGGATGTCCAAGTAATGAAGCAAGAGTGCAAAATTACAAAAATCCAATACAAAGTACCTGGAACTAAAATTGAAAGAAGTGACTAGACTAATGAAAAGAGCACTAAAATATAGGGTCTTCTAAATGTTGTTGGAATAACCTAATTATTACAATTTGATGAGAAGTTATGAACCCTTGAGTCCAAATAGGAGAGTTGACTTCAACTGACTACACAACTTTTACTGACAGTAAAATTCTAGAAAATAATCTGCACCACTGTGCAGTGCTTTGAATCACCTTTCCAATGATATCTCATTTGCAATTTTTGATATAGTGGTGAGAAGTCATGCTCCTCAAAAAAATACTACCCTTCTAGGGGCTAGCAAACTAATTGGGTGCAAAAATAATAAGCACTTGGGCTAAAAAATGGCCCTTGGTTGTTGATGTGACCATAGGTTGAGTTGATAGTTTAAAAAAATCTGTCGTCGAGTAGAGTGGTGGCCTGTCAAAGGATGGGTGGTGTTGAGGTGGCACCACTCGAAGAGGTGGAGCCATCGATGCCTGAATATGACTGTGGCCAAGCTTGGTGCTTGCACATGAGGCAAATGAGATCTGGTGAGGACATTTTGTTGGCCGACAGAGGAGATAGAAACTGACAAGTGGGTGGTGGATTCAATGTCGATGTGTTTGGCAGTAATTGTCCTAATGAGCTAACAAAAATTACCTGCAAATTCTAAATGCAGTCGACACAATACAAAACCCTGTAGACTTGTGATTTGAAAAAGATGACGAAAACTATTATTGATTTTTAATATTTCCTTAGTCGGTAATTAAAAATAAAAAGACCTTTTAAAATATTAAGCCAACAAAGATAAAAAATTCGACCAGAATATAAAATAAATCCAAAAATAAAAGAAAAACCCTCAAAATATTTATATCCACCCAACAATATAAATGATTTGACCGTGGAATATATTTTCCAAACCCTAAATATTTTCCAAGAATATATGCCTAGACTATACAAATTTTTGCCAAACTAAAAAATTCCTGAAATATATATTTTTTAAAAGAGCCTACGATTAAATTTTTTTGCCTTAGATTCTTATTGATGGTATTGCATAATAGTCCATATAGATCGTACAGTTACCCAACCAATGATGAAAACCTCTAATGGCTCCTGAGTGAAAGTCTTCAATTTTGATGATTTCACAAGCATTTCTAGGGTTTTGAGGTCTTTTGAACACAATGGTGAGGTTGAAGAGGGCTCAATCTACTTCAAAAATTAGTTTCTCCCTAGTTGAAGCCAACTAGCCATTGATGAAAAACCTTCAAGCTTGTAATGCGAACCTCCTTAACTCTACTTTATGATTTGAGATGAGTCTTCAATGGCCTATGCTCTGATACCATGTAGAAATGATGAATGCACAATAACCCTATGAAGCTGTAGACTTCAAAGGATCTTATCCAAGAAGAATATCACTCACACAAGAAAGTGTTGCAAGTTGAGCATGCAATTCAAGATTCTATTTATGATATATGAAACAATGTACAAATGCCTTGTATAAATAGGCATGAATGAGATGTAGTAAGTAATATGATAATGACATGTGTCATAATCCTATGAAATGAGATATATAACTACCTATCTAGGATAATGTGAAGTCTTAGATAAGGCTTCTAGAAGGAATCTTATTTCCTATGCAAACATATTTAGGGGAATGGCCCCATTATAACTAATTTCCTAGTGAATGCTTGACCTAGGAATAATATAATTAAACGCCTAAGTAAACTTGTGCCAGTGTAATTAAATATTAATTACACCAACATTGAGGATGATAAATCTTGGGAAAGGTGGACTATCATGTCCCCACCAAATTAGGGTTAATAATGTTTAATTGATTGATAAACAAATTAGGAAATCAAACTTCAAAAAGAATAGCCAAACTATATTAAGGGAGTGGATTAGTAGTAACATTTTAAAAGGGGCCAACTAGATTAGAGGGAAATTATAAGCAAATTAATTTAAAATAGGGTTGACTAAGACTCATTAAGGCTAGGCCGACTAAGATATTAATATCAGTGATTCATTATTAATGTAAGGAAAAGAAAAAATTTAGTAGGCAACAACAACTATTCCTAATGCAGTGGCAGAGATGATAGTATAATGAGCAATGATGAATATTAATAATAGTACTCCTTGTGTTAGCTAAATTAAATAAGGACAAGTCCCTTGGTAAAGTCATCCCATTTTATAAGAGGTTCCTCCCTTCATAAAATTGATGGGATATATAAGCAAGGAAAATGGGAGATAGATGGGGTCAAGGGTTGCAAGATGAAAGAGATATACAAAAATATCCATAGACTTGAGCATATCTTAATCTAATTACATCAACAGATATCATCAAGGAAGAACGAAGGAGAATATACCACTATTTTAGTGCAGGAGAAATATAATATGGAGATCTAAAAAGTAGATGCATAGGAAGTAGAAATAAATGAGAAATCTAGAGTATTCTTCTGAGTATAGCAATAGAGATAAACAAAAGATGAGGATGAAATAGAAGGGAACATGATAGGAGATAAAAAGAAATAGAATATCAATAAGAATTAGAACAAATACTAGTTCAATTTGAGATACATATATGAAGATAAATAATAAACCAATGATAAAATCAACTAAAGATAAGGAAGATCATACCATTGATTACAAAGGAGCCCATCCAGTCCATCACAATAGGTTGTTACTATCATATATATACGTATACAGGGGTATTTTCTGCCATCCATTATCTTACGTCTATATAAATATTGTCATGAATAATGAAAGAATACTTGATGTATGATTTCTTATGATAAAATAAACGATATGTTTAACTGTTTGGAAGCTGCAACGCCCCGTCATGCGAACCCCAAAATACAACTAAACAAATAATAGATTATTGCACTATTTTTTTTTGAAAGAACATTGAATATGATGATAGTGAACATACATTATATAAGATGATCATAACATACATTACATGATGAAACCTAACTAGTCCCATGGGGTTACATGGTTGCATTACACATAACATTCCCAACCAAAACATTGCTAAAGTTAATGCCAAGTAGATATCAATAGAAGCATACACTCACAAGATAATATAATGATAACATACAACCATCCATGATCAATAGCGATGAAAAAGGTACATACATCATTTTATTACATTTCAATTTATAGTTCAAAATTACAATTGTGGAGCATATTTCCACAGATAAAACACATCATGAATACAATAATACATTGGATAATGCTTCCCTTATATCAACAAAAAGAGTACATCAAGTACAAGAATAATACATCAATGAAGAATTAGGTACAAAGCGTAGAAAAATCTTCAACCAAGTGAAGTTCTAAAAACTCTGCATCCACTTCTGCATCACAAACACAACCTAGGAACCCAATGGGGTGCATAGTACGTTCCACTCGACCATGTGGACTCGAAGTCCTGCCCACCATGCTAGGAGATGACAAGAAAATACCCACATCCAAATAAAGGTCAAGTAGACAAGGCTCACACAACACCAAGGTAAAACAACATCAAACAAATATAAACAACACTCCCAGAGGCAACCAAACAAGGGTAAATAAATGGGTACTGTAGGAGAGTTTCATCACATGGCCTTACATGGATTATCTAGACAACCTATCACCAGGTGTCGCCTCCATCTATGGTTCTCTTGACTACCTATCTCAAGGTGTCACTCCATAAGGTGACTCATGTGGAACCACTTACCTTTCGTGAGGACAAGGTAGCGATCTTACCAACTAGGTCTTCTCATGTATGGGTGAGGCACATAATTAATCTTGTTTAGTGTTTAACTAACCAAACCCACTAATTCATTAATTAAATTATCACTTGTTTAGGATCTTCCATGGGTTATCCTAATAGCCCTTTGTGCGCTGGCCCCCATGAAGATCCACTCTCCATACGAGCACCCAAACCAAAAAAATGCAAGGGGTGTACCTCATCTCACATAAAAATCAAGGTGTACATAACACACAACATGTGAGGCAAGAACCATCTTGCAAACCCATTCCATAACACTGAAACAAGAACAAAGGAGGTACCACCCACCACATAAACTACATAAATCAACTGATCCACTAAAATCACGAGAATCAAGTACGTATGTGAGGCATGAACCTTCTCGCCCAAAAGCCACATCAAAAGTCAACACTATGGTAGAAGGTAACACCCAAAAGAGCTCCAAATCTAAAATAAAGTGAATGAATCACAAAGGTCCAATCATGTGAAATCAATATAAATCTAGTTTTACCATTGCCTCTAGAAGCCTAAAAACATCGACTATCCACAAACTCCCATTGAGGTTAACTCAAACACTTCGAGTTCCCAACCATCTCAAAAGATATACGACTACAAGAAATTCAACACATAAATTCTCCTCATTCCATAACTATCACAAGAGAAAAACTCACAATATGGGACCCCGAAGTGACGATATAAATTTCACAATCACAAAATAACAAGTGAAGAATAAAAGTAACAACCTCATAACAAAATATTCAAACTTAATCAGAGCTAACATGATCAATTCAATACAAAATCCGTTGCATTTACTGACAACAAATTAGCCAATAGGGCATTTAAGGGAACCCTCAATATTCTCCTTACATGATACCCATTGACTAATTACCCAACAAACTTTCAGGTCAAGTGAAGAAGGACATGTTGATAACCACACTTTACAAAGACTATCAAATCAACTATTAAATGATTACAAAGGACAATCATTAACTATTAAAAGACAAACTAATTCAAACTATTTAATTAAATCCCTCCATTGTCTAAACATTCGTAACTCAATTCCCTATTTAATTTTCCAATTTCCTTCTCTATCAAATTAACTTATTCATAATGGCATAAAATATCAAACTTCCCTTTAAAATTATCTCTTTACCATTGACTTCCCTTTTTAGACCATACTCACAACCCGTAACCAACTATGATATAAATTATACTACTTTGCAAGGTGAAATCACAAGGAAAAGGATAATTTGAATCTGTTTGTTTAAACAAGTCTATTCAAATATCTATATACAAGAAATCAATTTTCCCTATTCTTAAGATTCCATTCACTAAAACTTTGCAAACATTCATAATTAATTATATCAGCAATTAATCTAATAACTACTCTCATGTCGATTACAAAATAATCCTCAAAGAATTAATATTCAACAATTAACAAAGAGATAATTTAATTCTTTTATTTAAACCAAATCCTCCAATTATCAAAATATAGAGAGGCCAGTTTCCTCAAAACATAAATTAAATTAAGTTAATATCTTCTTTTAATCTAATTTAATTCGATCACATAATTATATAATTCTCTAAAAGGTAAATTACTTAAATATTTAATGTTATATAAAAGAAAGATATTTATTCATCTTAAATTACTCGTTTAATGTTAATAAAGGAATCTACCCCTCTTGCTTAATTTTACCCTATAAATATTCTTGTTACAGAGAAATTGAAAGAAAATCATTTAACCATAATTCAATCAATTTAATTACTTATTTCGCTTAACTGGCATAGTCACCTATTTATCTATCAAGTATAAACATTTATTAAAAAGTATCTTTAAAATATTTACTACATTTATCCAAGTACATGTATCCAAATTTCTAACAAGAAAGTAAAACTCTTCGATATAATTTTAAACTACACGTTCCCTAATTTCATTAACCACTAACCTAAGAACATTCTAAAACAAACCCTTCCTTCAAATTATCAATTAGGAAGATTATTGATCTATATAAAAGTAAATCAAAACCCTTGACTTAATCACATATTTAATAAACCAAAAATCAACATTTAATTCCCTCTTTTAACTAAGTAATTAAATATAATTAATTTTTAAATTCTCATTAATGAAACTAAATAATACTTATTATTTACGTGCCTTGTCACTAGAATATAAGTCATATCATAAAATTCATAAACTATAGGTCCTTAACATTATTTTTAATAATGGAATGTAAAAATAATAGCATCTAAATAAGTATACTTTCCAAAGGAGTTTTATACACCAACTATAAAGGAGGTAGATAATTTTGATTAATCAAATACAACCATATAGTTAAATGACTATTTGAGAAAGCACAATTAATTAATTTAACTAATTGCTATATAACTAACATTATGTTGTAGAATAATATACTCTCGATAATTCAACTATCGAAATTCAAGTATGTAAATTGATGACAATGCCACGACAATTCTATGCTAAGACTCATAGATACATAGTTTAGGAACCAATGTAGAAAAAAACAATTCTATTTGATCTAAATTAAAAGCATAACAATAGAAAACAAAGAGTACTTGAGGAAGGTGAAGTTCTACAGAAAGTTTTAGAATAGTTTTGTTTGTATTTGTTGAGTTGTTGTCTTTTATGAACAATTGGTCAGATTGTCACCTAAATTTAGGAATTTTATCATTGATAGAGTCAACTTTGTCTTTCATTAGAAAATGACCCTTATAACAAAATAATTTTGCTCACTTCAAAATTTTGAGATGCTCTGGTTGTGCTTTTAGGCCATGAAGAAAGCACAATTTACATGTCAACATTATTTAAATATTTATGAGTTCAAATATTTCCTTAACCATTCAACATATATGATAAAAATCCTCTTTAAAAAAGCAATGATCTTTAGAACTTTCATTGTACATAGATTCATGTATAACCACCCTACTTAAATGTTACAATTTTCTACACAAATGAAAATGAAAGCATATAGTCCTAAGTCCTCTTATAGATGCCTAATGTCTGCAAAACTCAATAAGTTTAGAAACTGATGAGCAAAAATATGAATGGATTCCCTCTATCAATATTTATTGTTGCATCTTTCTAATTAATGTTGATCACTATTTTCTGTCAAGTATTAATCGAACCTCATTTAATATACGTGAATTACAAGCAAGAAACCACTAAAGGTTAGCATGGGAAACCAAGGCTTTCCAGTGATCAATGGATTGTTGTTCAAGCTGGGGCCCAACCAGGTATTAAAGTGTGTGGTGCGGTAAGAGATTGGGAATGTACTTCAAGAGGCACATGAGAATCTTATTGGAGGTCATTGGAACTTCAAGTTCATGCCGGAACATGCAATGTACTCTTAGCAAGTCTATGGTGGCCTTGATGCCAAAGAATAGTAACGAAACATTGAATTGGAAAACCATTAAAACAAGACTTTATGCCCCTTTGGTCATCCCAACCACAAGAAATATTTGAAATATTTGGCATATATTAGAGCCAAATCATGCAATGAGACTATAAATTAGTTTATCTAAGGGGTAGATGAATGAGGGTAGAATCAGGCTAGCTCAATATTTTTAGACTCTTATTATTTATTTTTCTTATATCAACAAAAACCAAACTTAATCAAATATAACTTGATTGGCTTTCTCCTGTCCTGAACTACCTTTCCCAACTCAAAAATCTTGATGATGCAAACCATGTCTTCAAGCTCCAACAAAATTCATGCAAATTGGATTGAAATTGATATATTCCTTGTCTCTAGTATCTAGAGATGTTAGTTTCTAGCATGCCAAAAGCAAAAACAAAGGAAAGAAGACACCCCACCCCCTTCTTGCCAATATTCATAAAGAAGACACCCCACCCTCTTCCCACCAATATTCATGCATACTGAATTACACTACATCTTAGTTTGATAGAAAAATTTCCCCTGAATCCCTAATTATAGCAATCACTCCTCACTTCCCAAAAAGTATTCCCAAAAGAAGTTTATATTAAAATTTCAAAAAAGAAATTTAAAATAATAACTAGAAAAAATCATAAGTTTATAATTGTAATAGAAAATAAGGAAAAAAAAATTGGGTGTTTTTTTAAGAAATCTTTGATAATAGACCAATAAACTTTAGAATGATACTTAAATTAAATGGATAAGGAAAAAGATTTAGTTAATTTTTTATTATTTAGACATAGATTTTATTTATCTAGATGCAAAAGTATATTAGTTAAAATTTTATTTTATAAAGGGATTTATTATTTATTGACAAAGTAAATAGATTTAGTAAATTTATTTTTTAAATAAAATAGATCAAACTAATTTAGCATTTAATTTAGTATTAGCAAAAATAATATAGTTTAATTATTAAAATAATCAAATTATTATAAAAGTAATTATATTAAAACTATCTAGAAATTAATTATTTTCATATTGTATTTTTTTTAAAGAAAATTAGTTTAGTTCAATTTATCAAATTTCAAAAGATATTAGTATTAATTGATTTTATATTATAAAAATAGATTTCAAGAAATATATTTTAATTTATCAAAGGCAAATGAAAATTAATATAACCAAAAATTAATCTTAAAAAATATAGTTTGAATGTATAGATAAATTTATTTAACAAAAAAATAATCTTCAAAAAATTAGCATACTTGAATTTATTAATATCAAGAATTAACAAGGTTTGTATTGCATAAACAAATTGAATAATTAACCTGTATAATTTAAATTACATAGAATATTTAAGAAATTAGTATAGGGGAATATATAAATTACATAGAATATTTAAGAAATTAGTATAGGGGAATTTATTAGCATTTAGACTTAGTTAAATTTAGATTACAAATGTCAATAGAATAGTTAAGTTAAAAGTAATTTTAATTTTCTCCT